>SNQJ01S0028601.1:1988-34117 GCA_010110895.2 Picea sitchensis | reverse complement strand
CAGTTATAATGAATAAATATTATGATTTTGTTTCTCCTGACAAATTCTAATGCTGATAAGCAAATGGATGGATGTATGACAGTGTTCAACTACAGTCCGGGAGCCCACAATGTGGTAGTGGTGGACGTCGGAGGTTACAATGGATGCACCACAGGAGGGTCAACGCCCCTTGCGTCTGGGAGTGACAAGATTACTCTGAAGAAAGGTGCCAACTACTTCATCTGTGGTGTTACTGGTCACTGCGCCGCTGGGATGAAGCTCGCTGTCACAGCGAACTAGGTTATATTAGCAATATGCTGAAAAACACATACCGATCTGCTTTTTCTATTTTCATTTTTGGCTGCGCTATCAGTCATGCTGGTTGCTCTTTGTTTCTGTTTAGTCGCATCACCACCATTGCTGGTGCTGACGAGTAGGTGCTCTGTGTTATTCTGGTAAGTATGACTTGTGTTATCATTTCACATTTGTCAGGATCGTTTATGTTATGTGGTAGTAGGAGGATAGCGCGGAAAATAATCCTCTACCTACTTTATGTTAAACGCAGTCATGCCCAATTAATGGGTTTTATAAAAATGAAATAAATTCTGCTCCTTAATTTTCCTTACTGAGTTCAAATTTGATGGACTATTTGGATTTGAAGTTTCAACCCTGTAGTCATGCATTCTTTAGTTTTATAAATATACTTCTATAAGATTGGACATGTATTCCATAATTTTATGAATATACTTCCATAAAAATTTTAAAAATTAAAGTTTATATATTTAATATTAAAAAAATTACAATTTATTGTCTTGTAAAGTTTTGTATATAGTTGTCATAGATTTAAAAATTATATTTAAATGAAAATTATGACAATCATTTCTCTTAATTATCCAAACTAAATTCAATTGATATTGTTATTATCATTATTATTCATAATCTATATTCATTAAAAATATATGTAATCTACAACATTTAGAAACTCCCCTAACATGACATAATTATAGATATTAAAAATTTAACACATTCATCACTAATTAACTTTATTATATATTGTAATATATACATGATAATGAAATTTCATACATTATTTAAAAATTATATGTTTTAAATATCATTTTATTAAAATATTAAATTGAATTATCTTATGTTTTAATATATTAATATTTTTCTTTCAATCTTTATTAATGAAAGGATTTGAATAGGAAGGTATATATACTCTACCCAAGTAATCTCCAAGGAGGAAACTAACACTCTTAACCATTAGGTCCACTCACATTATGGTTGAACCAGAGAACGGTGTAATGAAAAATATGTCAAGGTTGGTTGCAACCCACCAACAAAAAGAGAGGTGGAAAAGTAAAAAATATCCAAGTAGTACCTACTCTTGTCCAGTGTATATATTCTTGATAGGTATACTTCCTTATAAACCAAGATAACAATAAATTACATGATTGTACATAGAAAATAGAAAGAAAATGAACTAAAGTTTTTGCTCCTAGGGGTATCAACATTGAAGCCAACTTGAACCTCCATAGATTCATATGTTACTCATTCTCCTCATTCGATATGTCCATAAGGGTAAATGTATCCATTCGTTTCGCTATCACAAGAGTAGGGTTTTCTAGTGTATCCATGTACCCCATATTACTGACGTAGAGGTTGAAGGGTGAGGAGACAAGAGTACCTCATTTTGAAGATGAAGGCGAGACACAATTATTAGGAGAAAACTGGGGTCTAAAATGGGCCTTCTAAGGAAACGAATAACATAAGAGTTTTGATTTTTCAAAGAGAGAGAAATAAAACTATTTTTTAAACATATTTTTGACTTATCTCCTTATTTATTTACTCAAATTTCAAGTGTAAGCACTCATTGGGTACCCATTTTGCATACTTTTGATAGACTCGCAATGAGACAAACTTGAAATACATGGAAAAAATGTGTTTTTTTTAAAATAAACACCTTTTTTTTCCCACTTATTTCCAATGTATCCCATTGTGGGTCTATTAAAAGTATGTAGAGTGGGTACTTGCAGTATTTAATTATCTATTCAATGAGTGCCTACAATTGAAATTTAGTAAACCTGTAAGGAGATAAGTAAAAAATATGATTAAAAAAATAGTTTGATTCCTGACTTGAGAGAGTCCAAATGAGGTTACAAATCCAAATATTTCCTATGAGTGACCTACATGAAGGCATTGACTTCTTACTCTAATTCCTTTATCTCTAGTGGTTGTGACGTGGTTTTAATAGAAAAACCATCCATAATTCTTCTCTTTTCCTACAATTTATTTTCACAATCCTCATACTACCTATTCCACCTAATAGTGGACTTCATGACACTACAATGGACCTCTATAACCTCCCTTTCACACAATTGGAGGTCGGGTTGGACATCTCACAGGTCACATATGATAGTGTGTGTGATGACAATGGAATGTCCCATGTTGTCTGAGGGGGAGAGAGAGTTCCATGAAATGCCACTAGAACTAAGCTAATAAATTCCATGAAATTATTTTTTATATTTCACTAACTTACCAAGAGACAAAATGCAACCAAATTTCCATTGAATGCCACCAAAGTCAATATAAATATGTTCTAGAGGTTTCTCCTCCTATGAAAACCTCAACTTGAATTCTTGAAAGGCCAAGAATAGAGGCGACTTTACTAATAATAAGTTTATCCAAAACTGGCCATCTTTTAAACCCCACTTAGACCCACACATACTTTTGCAAAACCATCATAGTACAAAAATATTCAGACACCATCAAAGGAGCTATAAGAATTAATGGGTGTAGTGAGCTTAATAACTCCTTGTCTCTTTGTTGATGCATGGTTCAACACTTATTGGCATTTGAATCCAAAATTTATGATAGTAATAAAGACATAGAGGGGAGTGAGGAAAGGTAACCTCCCATTTACACCTATGTATTATTAATTCATTTTGGTTCTTTGATTCCTGGAAATTAGCCTCTCCATTTGACACTCTTAGATCTTGATGGTAAGAGATTGATTCAAAGTGGCAATTTAGGGTGATAACCGTCTAAGAGAGACAAGATAATCTAATTTTTTGAAGAGGTATTTGATCAGGCAATGATCAGATGATGATCATGGAATCCCCTATTATTATCACCCTGGTCACACCTTTTCTCCTTTTGGATGGATTCCCTGAGTCCCATGTGTACTCTATTTATTTTTGTACCACCAAATTGCCATTGAATGCCACGAAAGTCAGACTAAATATTTTCTGGAGGTTGCTCCTCCTATGGAAACCTCAACATGAATTATTTAAAGGCCAAGAGTAGAGACATATTCACTAACAATAGGTCTATCCAAAATTGGCCATCTATTAAACACCACTTAAACCCACACATACTTTTGAAAAACCATCATACTACACAAATATTCACACACCATCAAAGGAGCTATAAGAATTAATGGGTGTAGTGAGCTTAATAACTCATTGTCTCTTTGTTGATGCATGGCAGAACACTTGTTGGAATTTGAATTTTGAATCCACCATTCATGATAGTAATAAAGACAGAGGGAAGTGAGGAAAGGTAACCTTCCATTTACACTTCTGTATTCTTCATCCATTTTGTTCCCTCAATTCCTGGAAATTGGCCTCTCCATTTAACACTCTTAGAAATTGATGATAAGAGATTGATTCAAAGTGAGAATTTAGAGTGATAACCCTCTAAGTGAGACAAGATAATCTAATTTTTCTAAGAGGTATTTGATGAGGCAATGATTGGATGATGATCATGGCATCCCCTATTATTATTACTTTGGTCACACCTTTCTCCTTTAGAATGGATTCGCTAAGTCCTATTTTTTTTCGAGGCTCCATCGAAAAATAATATGTAATGTTTTCTCAATGCTCTAAATTACTGGAATTCAAACTCTTCAAGGTGGATTTTCCTTTTATGAGCTTGAGTTGTTTTTTTTTTATCTTTGAAGTTGCATGTTGTTCAAAAAATTATAAATTTGAGCCAAACCTACACCCAAACTTTATAGTTTGTCATAGAGACCTTTCATACTCCATTAGATCTTATAGCTTCATGTAAGAACCCTTGTTCTTGGTTAGTTACTCCTTGAGGGGTGAGCAATTGTTGGTGAAATATGAAATGATTTTGTTCTAACTAAATCTTACAAGAGAGAAGTTTCAACATGATAGTCTAGCTTCATTAAAGGACATTTTCATTGGCCAAGCTACCTAGGTATGAATCCTACCAAGTCAAGAACATCTATTTTGAATCTTTTCAAAAGGTGATGTGTTTTCCCATTTTTTGGAGGTGATTTTCTATTCCCAATGAGTGAAATCGGATTCAAGAAACAAATGTTTGGACAATTCTTCAACAAAGAAACATAGAGGGCATCTGGATGGGTCTTTAATATCTCTCTTTTTCAAATTCTTAGTTGTAAGAAGATTTTCATGAACCATGATCTAGCAAAATAGCTTAATTTTTTTGGAGACAATCACCACTCCAATTGTGATTCAAAATTCTCAATTCAAGGGAAAGATCCATAGCATCTAATGCATGAGAATAAACTTATTTGAATATGTAATGCCATCTAGTAGCTCCCTATCCTAGATTCCTTAATATCATTTCTTAAGGGGGTCATGCCTCTAAGATGGGAAATAAGATAATTCATATGGTCTTCAGTGTTGTTTAGTAGGTGGAGGGGTTTCCACCCTATACACGTTCCAAACTCTAAAGAATCCCCATTGGAAATATAAAAAATAATATTAATCCCTTGAGTAGAAAGAAAGTTCTTAATGTCTATCAAGGTTAATGGATCTTGAGAGAAAAGAGGGGGTCCCAAAAATCTATCTTCCCACAAAAAAATAGTTTTCATTGCCAGTAATATAGGAGAGGCAATATTGGATTATGTAAGCCATGGCATTGTGTAATCGTTACATGGGGGAACCTCCTATATCAGGTACAAAATCATCTAGACTTGAAATTCAACCCCAAATACGATATTTCATTTATACAACCTCCTTTTTCCAATATTTCTTCTATGTGATCACCTTCAGTCCTCTAATGGTTTTGTTGTCGAGACCGAGATCTGCGACTGAGGGGGATGTGAAGGCCTATTAATGAGGATATTAGAAAATGGTTGGACATGATTGAGTTTGATGTAGATCAGAATAGGAATCCACATATCGATGCATAGAAATGGCTATAAAGGTATTTGCTTACATATTTGCATGAAATTTTCTTTGCTGATTTTTTGAATATTTTAGTAGAGTCGATCTAGATATTAGTTGAACAGATCGGAATATTTCATACTATTTCTCTTAGAACTTGGACTCTTGAGTTAATTAGGAAATTAAGTACTATAAGCAATCGGGTATCACGCGCAGTATATTACTAGCTGGAAAATTTGTTGGGAGGTTACATTACTAAATTTTCCATAGATTGTACTTGGTTGTATAACGTTGTTGAAAGGGAATTATTTAAGCAACCATGAAGAATATACCTAAAGTCACTATCTACTTGGATTAATATGTTTTTGTGTGAAAGGGGAGTTAGGAAAATGGAATCTGGTAGCTAAGTGTATTCGTGCACATAGGGGGACAAGGGGCTGACCAGGGGATGTTCTGAGCATAAAGAGGGATGAAGAGAAGGAATGAGGAATGGATGGGTTGAGGATGTTGACAGAAGAATATTGTGCGACGAACGAATCAATTGAAGTATTGCATAGTAGTAATAGATTTAGACTGAATAAGAAGAGGACTATGGCTGAGAGAGAGGGACAACACAATGAGAACAAGGAAAGAGACATTGGTGTGATACTCCGGATCGAAGGGATTATGTGCACAGAAGAAAATATATGTTAACTCATTACAATAGAAGAAGATCCCACTTATATTAGACTTTGCGTCGAACCCACGAACCTGTGTTCATTTCCAAGAACTGGGGTAATATTAGAAGCTTTGTCAATTTTAGTTAGTGAAGCAAGTAAATATAGTAGTAAGAGTAATCAGAGTAGTTGATGTAATACACCAAATCAGAATCAGTTAGTTTTATAAGGAAATAATATCGCATAGAACATCATGGCAGGGGTAGATTCTACTTTAAGAATATTTGTCTTCCACAGAGCAAAGATAGAGGATCCATAACAAAAAAAATTCATTTGTGAGACAATATGGACTATGAAGAACGTCCAAGATGATTATGCAAAGATTGTGCACTTGGAAATGACATTCAGAGATCGTGCATTATTATGGTACATGAAATATCATACTTTGATACCCGTGGAACAAACTAGAACATTGGCAAAGGTAAGACACGCTCTATTGAAAGAGTTTTAGAAACCTAAATATGAGTCGCAATGCATTATAGAGCTAAAGGATATAAAGCAGATAGTGAATGAATCAGTGTGGGAATACGATCAAATATTTAATATACTAAAGGATTAGTTGACATTCCAAATTTCATATGAAAAACATAGAGAGTGGTTTATTTTAGGATTGGTGTCGCATATACGCTTCCCTTTGATGCAACAGAAGATTGTTTCATAGTCAAAAGCCTTAGAAATTGAAATGAAGTTAGAAGCATCCTTGGTAATAAAAAATGGCATGGGGATGGTTCAAGTGAAGTCGTAGTTACAAGCATTGATTATTCAGTTACATGAACTTGTGAAAATTAAAGAAAAGAATGAGGATATCTGGTGCATCACATGTAGAACACAAGGTCATCATAACAATGAATTCCTATATTTTCAGCAGTATTTGAATATAGGAGCTCTAAATCCACTAGGATTATGGCGTGATATTTGCAAAATGATGGGTCATCACCCTACTAATTTCTTATTGATGTAGAAGTACCAAAGTAATGTAAGAAACCTATTTTGTAACTTTTTCAATTTTGTCAAACATGAGGAGAAGGATTGTTGCGCATTCAATTTGATGAGAGAGAACACTGCAGACACATACAATGTCAAGTGAGAAGAATCTGTAGGAGGAGCTCCGTGGTACAATACTCCAAGAGGTTATAATCAAGGAGGAAGAGGAGGGTTCATAGGCTGCATAAGAGGAGGATTTGGTAGAGGAAGAGGACCTATTGTATGTTATAATTTTAATCAACTTGAACATTCAGTGAAAGACTTCCTAAATCCTTGCATGGCATGCACATATTACAGATAGCTAGATCATGCGATAGAGGATTGTCCACATTTGATCGTAAAGTGGAAATAAAATAGGAACCCTAATGTACAGATGATGGCATCAAAGGAATGTGATGAACAACCTAAGATAACAACAGTCACGAAAGGAGGAACTAGAAACAAAGCTTATGTGATGGATCAAGGAAATAGGATCCACCAGTGGATAAGGAAAGTAGTAGAGCCTCAATTGTTGTTTGACCCTAGAAAGGAGAAAGAGATGTATATGCAAGAAAGGAAGGAAGTGATAGGATCATAATGGATATAATCAACTTCAACTGCACCACCTTTGTATAAAAACCATTGGTGTATGATATGCCACCCATTTATGGAAATTCAGAAGGGAAAGTTGAAAAGGTAATCACTTTGAATAGTTTTATAAAGATTTTTTTAGAGCTAATAAAGGATGAGTCTTCTTTGAGTATGTTATGTGGAATGAATGATTGTTGCGCCAAAGAGAAAGAGATACATGTCTCACACTGAGCAGTTAACCAGGTGAACTGCAAGAAGAAAATGAATATGGAGTTTTGACTTAATGTGCAGATAGGAAAATATGACATGGACAATATTATTTTGGATCTAGGATTTGATGTGAATTTCATCCCGAAGCAAACCTCGAAAATGATGGGTAAGTCGAAGTTGATTTGTTCACCCATTTAGTTGAGGTTAAAAAAATAGCATAAGATTTTCCCAATTGGAAGGTTGACAGGGATAAGTGTTAGAATTGATGGAGTGCACATCTTGGCCTATTTCGAATTGATTGAGATAGTAGATGGAAGCACCCCTTACCCAGCACTACTTGGACTTGATTAGACCTTTGACAACCAGACTATCATTGATCTGAATAAGAGACAAATGATATTTGAAGTAGAACATTTGAAGGTTACTGCACCGTTAGATCCTACTGAAGGAAGAAGATATGTATAACCAATGAAGGGAAAAGAGCTTAACAACCCATATAATATGACCGCACAGATGAACGATTATGTGAATCCTACAACCAATAGTGTACTTAGTTAGAGAAGTATTATTTCATGTGCATCAGATTCATATGAAGCTTTGGAGAATTAGCAGTAGAGATAGAATGAAGTGTCCACAAGGAAATGTGCTCAAATTACCCCCGTGTTGTGATGGATTGGAACTAAGGTATGTGATCCTCCAAGTTATGATGGAATAACTGATGTAGCTTCTTTTATAAGAGAATTTAAATTGAAAATATTAGATCAATAGAGATTATTAGAATTATATGTCTCGTTGAAAGTGACCCTAGCAAGATGGCGGGTTGCACACAAGTATGGAATAAGAGATTGGCAATAGTGCAGAAGGATATTATAGGCTAGGTTCGGGACAAGGAATGAATACACTATGCACAAGTATACAAGATTGAGCTATCCGACGAAGCATGTTACACAATGTCTTGTTACATGGAATAAAGTACCTAGGAAAGAATGGACACACATGTTTGTACACACCTTGGACACAATCCCGAAGAATTTGTACTTGGAACTAAAAGTGTGCAAAGAAACTATAGATTGGGAGGAATTGACTCAAAATTTTAAGGTAACTTTTATTTTTGAAGATGATGCTCCTTTAATTGACTCATCTTTGCAGGTCATCAAGAACAAGATCTTTCAATAGGAGACTTGATAGAACAAGTACTTGTATGTAGAACTAGTACCTGTATGTAGTGCATGTAGATATTTTGTGACAGTTGAAGAAGTTTTTTACTATTATAATGTTTCTCAAGAATACCAAGAGGAGGACGAATATCCTAGAAATGTGCAAATACCAAAAAATGAAGGAGAGCGCACAGTAGAAGGACCACAACTTGAATCGGTCGTATATGAAAAACCATTGAGAACACATAGAGTAAACATCGGTACATACGATAAGCCCAACTTTGAAAACATAGGAGACTATTGGAATGGATAAACTATTGAAAGATAGTTCATTTATTGCATGAGTATCAAAACCTATTTATGAATACATTTTCAAAGATGAAAGTGATTGTTGGGGAGTTAGGAGAGATGAAGATTCCCTTGAATCCAGACGTTAAGCTAGTGAAGCAGATGCATACATATTGAACCTGGTGTATAAGAAGAAGAAGGTGAAAGCAGAGATAGACAAGATGTTGGAAGATGAAATAATTGAACTTGTCACAGAATTAGAGTGGATTAGTCAAATGGTGGTTCATGATAAGAAGACAGGAGGGATCATAATTTGCGTAGATCTGAGGAAATTAAATGATGCTTGCTTACATGATCCCTTTCCTACGCCATTTATAGATGAAGTATTGGATAACGTAGGGGACATGACGCCTATTAATTCATGGATGGATTTTCAAGATATCATCAGATCAAGATTGCATAGGAATATAGATATAAGACTACATTTGTGATCGAATGGGGGTGTTACCAACAAACAGTAATGCCTTTTGGATTGAAAAATGCACCAAAAATATTCTTTAGAGTGGTTGTAGCAATATTTAAAGAGTTCATCCATAAGTTATTAGAAGTATGATTAGACAACTGGATGGTATTTATCTTGTTGAAAGATCATATTGATATTTTGTGCTTGATGTTGGATAGGTGTAGGAAGTTTCAGATATCTTTGAATCTGAAGAAGTACATTTTATGTGCGACGTTTGGTATCTTATTGGGCCATGTAGTTTGTAAGCAAGGATTGTTGTTGGATCCCACAAAGATTGTCATGATTTTTTATTTACCACCTTCGGCTTCACTACGGAATTTACAAGAGATGTTAGGGAAAACATGGTACTACAAGAAGTTCATTAGAGGATATGCACAGATTACAAACCCGATGGAAAATTTTCTAAAGAAGGAGAATAAGTTTCAATGGAATGAGGAATGTTGGGAAGGTTTATATACTTTGAAAAATAAATTGGTTACCATGTCGATTTTGATATTTCCGGATTGGAAGAAGGAGTTTCATGCTCATGTGAATGTGTCATCTGTAGATTTAGGTTGAGTGTTAGCTCAGCTGGGAGAAGGAGATATAGATCATCATATTTCATTTGCAAGAAGGATTTTCAACTACATAACAGAACTATACTATGATAGAATGTGAAGATTTAGCAATGTTGTATGCATTGCAGAAGTTCAAAAATTACTTGTTGGGTTCACACTTTAAGTTGTCACGGACTATTCTACACTAAGATATTTGGTCAATAAGCTAGTGTTGGGGATGAGAATATGCAAATGGTTATTGTTGTTTCATGAATATGACTTTGAGGTCATTTTGAAACTAGAGAAATTTAATTCAGGGCCTAATCACTTATTGTGCATAGTATTAGGAGAAGATGCATGAAACTTGGATGACATCTTACTAGACGAACACTTATTTACAATACAAATGGTTGGTGACTATTTTACAAACATAGTCCAGTTCTTGAGCACATGAGTAACCCCACTTGAGTTTACAGTGACACAAAAGAAGAAATTAGTAGTGAGGGCAGCAAACTATCAACTTATAACAAGAAATTTGTACAAGTTAGGCACAGATGGAATTTTGTGACAATGTGTATTAGAAAATGAAAGACATATGATATTTTCATAGGCACATGAAGGGGTTGTAGGATGAAAACACGCAAGAAAAGAGATAACTCATAATATTTTTATGTAGGATTTTGGTGGCCTATCCTTCAGAAGGATGCCAAGGAATTTTGTAATACTTGTGATGTTTTCCAAAGAATTGGGAAGCCTTTTAGGAGAGATGAGATGCCCTTAGTACCACAAGTGACATTACAAGTTTTTTATAAATTGGAAGTTTAATTTGTTGGGTCGATCAATCCACCTACCAAGAGATAACAAGCCAAATACATCATTATTGTGATAGATTACTTGACCATATGTATTGAAGCAAAGCCAAACATATATTGTAGCGTTGAGACAATTGCGTGACTTTTGTTTGAAAACATGGTGACAAGGTTTGGATGCCCCAAAATTATTATGAGTGATCAAGGAACTCATTTTATGAATAGGCAAATTGTAGCGTTGATAGGGGAGTTTCATATTCATCAACAAAAGAGCACACTATATCATCCTCGGGAAAATGGAATAGTGGAAGAATTCAATAAGATACTAGAACATGCAATGATGAAGGTGTGTAATGTAAACCAATGTGACTAGGAATTAAGGATTCCAACAATATTATGGGAATATAGGACTACAAGTAAGAATTTGACAGGAAAGACCCCAATTAAACAAGTATATGGACAAGAAGTTGTTATTCCTATGGAATTCATAGTACGAGTTTGTGCATTGTTGCTCTGAAAAAACTTAAAAGTTATGGAACAATGGAGAAGATATTATCAGAGCTATTAGAGTTGGAAGAGAACAATGTTTTCACAGGTTTCCATTAGCAATTTCAGAAATTGCGCAAGAAAGCATGGCATGATAGGCACATTAAACAGAATAAGTTATAGACATGAGATTTAGTTTTTGTTTATGACAACAAGTTTTTGCAGCACCCGAGAAATTTCTAGATGCATTAGTTAGGTCCATATGTGATTAGGTTTGTGAAATATGTAGGTGGTTTTCAATTGGAGAAAATGAATAGAGAATTTGTGGAAGGACTAGTTAATGGTAGTCGGCTGAAACTATATAGGTAAAGTCACACTTGCATGCACTAGTCAGAGTGTGCAGTATGTGTACCATAATACTTGTATTATCGTGTATTATAGAAATACAGAAAAGAGAAGAAAAAATAAAATTGAAGGTTGAAGTGATGCATAAGGTTAAATGAATAAGGAGATAAATAAAGAAACTGTCGCAAATATGTAGAAAGAGGAAGGAATGGTGCACATGAAAAGGGATTGAAGTGTGAAAGAGATTTGTGCAGAGGGAAGGATGCACATTAAAAAGCATACATGACGAGAAAAGCATTAAAGAGTGATCATAACAGTGAAGTAGTGGAGACATGTAGCCATAAATGGAAAGTATCGACAAGACTGTGACAAACTATGAAGATCCAGACTATGATCCGCAGAATAATATGAATTTATTGCAAAGTATGGAATGAATTGAATGTGAGTACCTTTGGATTGGATAGTAGGGTTGGGCACAAAGAACAAAAATAGAAACAACTAGCAACAAGTGATAAAAGTAGTTGAATATTCGATAGAGAGAAGTTATTCTCATTTGAGTCTTCATAGAGAGAAATGAGAGTAGAGAGACGAGTGAACACAGATAAATACAAAGAAGTTAGTTTTCAAGCGAGTAGTCGTAGAGAGACTAAATACAGGAAAATCTCCATCACAATTGAAGAAACAACGCACTAGGCAGTCATCGATACCTGTGACCAAGGAAACACCAGGATCATTAGTGTCAGGTTCAACCCAAGTTCATTATCCAAGGGATTACGTACCACCAGGGAATTCGATAACAAAGAAAGTGAAGTTACAGAAAGAGACAAAGTATGAAATCATCGATCTAGATATTCCAATAGGTGTGATCATTGAGGAAGATATGGTCGGATCAGTAGGAATCCTGAGGTATGCAGACCACGACTTGACATTTATGAAGAAGTTTCTATAGTTGGCTCCACACAAGTACATAAGAATAATACTCACCCCAGAGTCATAAGAAATCATATTAGAGCCATAGGAATGGGTGACGGGGATGGAAAAACATGTATATGTAACCTTTTAAATATTCTTCATTTTGGAAGGAGCGTGGAGATAAATATTTGTGTTAAGTTATTACTTAGTTTTGTACATGGAGGATTTCTATGGGTAGATAGACCCATGTCCATAGACACGTAGTTGATTGCATGAATAACCAAGTTTCCATCAAAAGGGGAAGACCCACAACCATTATTCATAGACAAGACAAAGGATAAAGCATTGGCATTAATAATGAAGGACAAGTATGACACATTCAGAGGTGCACATGTTCTAGATGTTGCAAGCATCAATGATGATATAGTCTGATTCACGACATAGGTGTTGGCTTGCATGTTGTTAAGGAAATGTCGCAAGGATCAGGTACCAATAGGTGTGATAGAGGAAGCTGAGAATTGCTTCGCAAGAGTTCAAATGAGATGGGAAATGTTCTTGTTGAACAAGTTCTTGATATATTGCAAGGAATCTCAAGACAAAGGTATGGAATTTCATTATGCATGACTATTAATACTGATAGCATTAGTGGCTTGGAGGGAGCCAGAGGACACTCAATTTCTAGGATATTCAAAGAATCCATGTTTAGTAGTGAGATATGTAAACTTGTGGCATAATGTGCACAAGGAGAGGCAACTAGATAACAAAATTACGTTCTATGTATACAAGGAAGTAATTCGGGTGAGTATCCATACTACACTGTGCATACTACAACATGTAGTAGAATCATACAAGGGGATTATGTGCTTCAAAGTTTAAAGAAATCATATGTACATTCATGCCAAGAAGGACCCAGATTAGCAATGGTTATCGTGAAAATACAAGTTGGCAGAGGTTGACATGCGAAAGATCATAGAAGACTGGGAGGATGAATGGAAAACCCCCGTACCAGAGGCAGAGCAATTGGAACCACAACCATTAGAGAATGAGCCAGGGAAAGAAGGTGACGAAGAAGAAGAATAGGAAAGGGAAGGATATGGTTCAAGAGGAACACAAAATATGGTACCTTTCCTGGTAGATAAGTGGAAGGAACAGGATACCAAAAAATCTATACCACAACGAAAGAAGAGGAAATAAATCAAGAAAGTGGCCACCCAAACCCTATCAGAAGATGAAATAGAAATGATTGAGGATCAAGTGAAAGAGGTTATTAAGGAGGATTTTAAATAAGTGGCACAGAGGCAAGAAGAAAGGCACTCAGACATGCAATCGAAGATTGCCACACTATGATATATTTTCGAGAAAATAAGGATTGTGTAAGTTAGAATGGGTGAATAGGAGCATATGGAGAGCATGAAAAACATGAAAAAGGTGAAATTGATGACATCCCACCCATCTACGACATCAAGAGAGAGACAACTAATGAATATAGTAGTAGGAGATTTGTATTTCCCTACGACAAAATCACAAGAGCATACAAAGGCACTTAGTCATATTAACTTGGTGTTATCTTAGTTGTTCATAGAAGAGTTACATGGTTTTCATATGAGCGTGACACAAGAAATACAATTGCACACGATGTCAACATTAATGGATTTAACAAAGGAAGTCGTAGATAATGATTTTCTGCAAGCATAATATGACAGAGACAGTGAAATAGGTGGTCCAGGGTGTTGATAATATTATTCCACTAATTCCTAGGGAGGAAGATGCCTTGTTATAAGAACATGTGATAAATATCAATAAATCCATTCAGGGCTTCCACATAAATATTACTTATTTGGAAGTGCGCCAGATACCGAGCATTCCACCAGAGGAAAGGGATCAAAGGGAGAAGATGACAACAAAAACTGTAGAGAATATCAAAATTTTCAAAGTAGAGTGTGCCAAGATATACAAAGAAAGCACGAGAGTATGGAATCAGCTGACATAAGACATGGACCTGCAAGAAATTGGGCAGAAGCTATAGGTTGTGCATGACAAGGTGAAAATTTTTAAGGAAGTGATGAGTACATTACCACCAACAGTGATGATGGAAACAATGGCAGAGAATAGAAAAGTGTACTCATATATAAACTAGATGAGGGAACATCAGTAGGATCATGAAAAGAAGATCGAAACATTGTAGTAAGAAGTATACAAGGTGAAAACAGAAGTAACAACTATGCAGGGCATGGTCAAGCATGCAGTACAAGAAAGTGTAGAAAATTTGAAGACCCATATTACTGCAGAGATCACCGAAGTAATTGCACATTAGGAAACACAAAAAAGAGAAAATATCATAACTGCAAGGGATACATTTCATAAGTTCATGGAGACCTATAAGAAATATTGAAGTGGCTCGGAACGAGCCACAAGTGAGTGTTGGGGGCCTATTGGAGTAGTACATTTTGGGTAATTTTTTGGAATCATGCAGGAGGAAACTACGTGACAAGTCAGCAAAGGAGCAACGCGTGCAGAAGACAGTTAGCGCATATTTAGGATCCAGCGCATGGAAGGCGTAATTTAGTTAGTAATAATTAGACCATTTGGTCCATTTTGTAATGGGCTAAGCCCTGGTAGAAATGTATAATTTTTTATAACTTACAACAATATTGAGAGGGGGGGATGAATCAATATTGTATCATATTTCTAAATTTTATTTCATTTTCAACAAATTAAAGTTGTTTAGACATTCTTACTTAATCAACAGTACATGCACAACTCAAAACATAACACAGAAAACACATTACGCCGAAAATTTTATGTGGAAAACCAATGCAGGAGAAAACCATAAAACATATTTCTTTATGTTCTTCTGCAAGCACCAACTTACAATTTACAATTTTTTAGCTTAATGGGCACACACCTGTCACAAATGAGAACACCAATCCTCTCAGGATCCAACCTGTCGTAGATAATGAGGACACCAATGCTCTCAAGCACCAACCTGATGCAAATGAGAACACCAATCCTCTCAGGCACCAACTTGTCACAAAAAATAAGGACACCAATCCTCTCAGTCACCAACTTGTTGCAGATAATGAGGAAACCAATCCTCTGTAATCTTGAACTCACCCTAGCACCACCCTACCACCCTGAATTTAGTTTAAAAATGTTCTTACAAAATTGGCCCTTTCTCTACAAAAATCAATCTGATAGTTTCGTTGAACAGTTACAAGTACTTTTTCTTCTCTTTTCATCAATGCCACAAACCGAATAGAGTGTGTGCTTATTTATAAAAAAAAATCCTGAGTTCCCCTTCTTGCATGTGGACACTTAACAGTTACATTTTCGAAATTTTTTTACCAGATAAAACTTCTTTCAATTACACATATGTCTAAATAAAGTATGTGAATGCATGACAGTTACATTGTGGACATATTTTGACCAAATCAAAGTCCATTTAGTTATATGTGGACAAACTTCTATTTTCAACCTTTCATGATTTATTCTACGGGTTTCATTTCATGTCGATCTACGATAGTACAGTAGAAATAATATTTCGATTCTCTTCATCTTCATATGTAGAAATAATCCTCCAGTGCACTTCCTCTTTCTATTCACCAAACTTTACACCATACATCCTCCAGTGCACTTCCCCTGTATGTGTGACAACTTTGCGCCATGTTGACATCAATGACAACATATGCTCAACAAACTCCCCCTTTTTCATTGATGGAAACTCTATTGTTGAGTTTCTCCCCTTATTAGTGTGTTCCTTTGTCCTTCACTCCCCCTTGTAGTATGTTCCTTTTTGCTATAGCTCCTCTATTTTTCTTCCCCTTTGACATCAATGGAAAATGGATCTTCCTTGCTGACTGCATGCATCCTAAGAGTGACTCCCCCTATCTGAATGTTGTATTTCCTTCCACTCAATTTCTTTTGTTTCTCCCCCAGGTCTTTCAATAGGATCGAACCTACCATGAAGGGTATTCACCTTAATGTGGAGTGGGAAAGACTCCCAACTTCTCTCATAGGTACTCAAAGGAGTCCCTAGGTAATGGATTAGTAAAGATATCTGCGATCTTCTCTTTAGAAGGAACATATTCTAGTTTAACCACTTGATCATGAATCTGCTCTCTGATAAAATGATACTTGATGGGTATATGCTTAGTTTTAGAGTGTTGAATAGGATTTTTAGAGAGATTAATAACACTCTTATTATCACACATGATGGAAATAGGTTGATCACAAGGAATTTGAATATCCCTGAAATTGGTGTTTATCGACAATACTTGCGTACAAATTTCCTGCCCAATTTGCATACATATAAGCTCTGAGAACGAGGTCTGTGTTTTTTGGATACGATAATCCATAATCAATAGTGGCTTGCAAGTACCTAAATATTCTTTTGATTGCAAGAACATGAGTTTCCTTGGGATTGGATTGAAACTTTCATACTAAACCAACAACTTGCATGATGTTAGGCCTTGAAGTTCTGAGATAAAGTAAACTGCCTATCATGGACCTATACATGGTTTGATCTATTTCTGGAGCATCTTCCTCTTTGCTAAGTTAGTAACTGGTAGTCATGGGAGTGCTTACGGGTGCACAATTTTCCATGCCAAACTTCTTCAATATTTCCTTCAGATATTTGTTTTGGGAAATAAAAATTCATTTTTTTAATTGATGAATTTGTAATCCAAGAAAGAAGGATAGTTCTCCTAAAATGGACATCTCAAACTCTTTTTACATTATAGCTACAAACGTTTGACTCATTCATTCAATGTTATTGCCAAAAATAATATCAACAACATTAATACTACAATAATTATTAGGACATTACCTTCAACCTTGATGTATAAGTTGTTATCAATTGTTCCCTTTTTAATACCTTCTTGGTGCAAATACTTTTTGAGTCGGTAATACCAAGCCCTTGGAGCCTGTTTTATCCCATACATGGATTTCTTTAATCAACAGACATAATCCTTTTTTTCAGTTAGCAGAAAACCTTTTGGTTTCTCCACATAAAGTTCTTCCTTAAGGTCATCATTCAGAAATGTTGATTTGACATCCATCTGGTATACTTTGAATTTTTTGTAGCATGCAAAAGCCAAAAACATCTTGATAGCTTCAATTCTTGCAACAGGGGAAATATTTTCTTCAAAGTCCACTCGTTTGACTTGAGCACACCCTTTGCATATCGATCTGGCCTTGTTTATGACCATTTTTCCATATTCATTTAACATGTTTCTGTATACCCATTTAGTGCCAATTACATTCTTGTTATTTGGTCTTGGAACAAGATCCCATGTCTTGCTTTTCTCTATTTGGTCTAGTTATTCATTCATGGCTTGACCCAATGGTCATCCTGAATTGCTTGTGCAAAGTTTTGGGATTTACTCATGGATAAAAATGAAAAATTTACAGAACTAGGTGTGTTTACAAGTTTTCTTCTGGTTTGTACACATGCTTCCTTGTTTCCAAGAATATGACTATCTTGATGATTGTTTTGAACATACCTTGATGGGGTCTTTGGTTGTGATGTCTCCATTCTCTCTTCTTCCTCAAAATCCTCATGTTCATGATACTCATGCATTCCATCTCCTTTTGGTTCATTTCGTATTGGTTCATCATAGGAATTATCATGGGGTTGGTATCTCTCTAGATGAGATGGTCGCTCATCTACCTTTACATATATACTTTAAACTATTTTGTGGAGTCTTTTGTTGTATCACTTGTATCCTTTACTTATGGAGGATTATCCTAACAAGATACCTTAATCAACTCTAGAATCAAACTTACCTAAGTTTCTTCATTTATTTTAATGTAACATTTTCTTCCAAAAACTTTGAAGTGTATTATTGATGTTGATCTGTCATTCCATAGCTCATAAGGGGTTTTATCATTGTTTACTATTATGTTCTCTTTATTGAGAATGTTAACAACATCTTGAACAACTTCTCCCCAAAAGGTTTTGGGTGCTTCTATTTCACCAAGCATGGCCCTTGCCATTTCCTGAACTGTTTTATTCATCCTCTCTACTACTCCATTCTGCTAAGGGGTTCTGGCAATAGAAAAATGTCTCTTGATCCCATGCTTTTCACAATAGTTGTTGAATTCATCAGATGTGAATTCTCATGCTCTGTCTAATATTAGGAAATTTATTTTTAAATCCATTTCATTTTCTACCGGTGCTTTGAATTTTTTGAATTTTTCAAAAGCCTCAAATTTATGCTTCAACAATCCAACCCAAGTCATTTTGGTATAGTCATCAATAAAAAAAATGAAATATCTTTCACCTTGAGGTGATTGAGTACTAGTGGGGCCACAAATATCTGTATGAATCAACTCAATAGGTCGAGTGGTGGAGTTTTCTCTTGCCTTGAATTGAACTCTTGATTTCTTTCCAAATTGACATGACTTACAAACATTATTCTCAGGTTTGGAAATTTTGGGCATATCTCTCACAACATATTTTCTTCCTAGCTTAACAATATGATTAAAACTAAGATGGACTAGTAATTTGGGCCAAATCCATCTCTCACAAGTTTTACCAATGCAACATTTTTCTTTGCCTTGTTATAGAAAATACACATTTACTGAAGTTTTGACTGCCTTGACAACAATCTTTCTTGTATTTGCATCCATTACCTTACAATCTTTTGAATGAAAGAGAAAATTGTGTCCTTGGTCACACATTTGACTTACATTGTGTCTTGATCTACATATAACACATTTCGTTCTTTGATATTTCCCTTCTTATCTTCATCTAGTACAGTAGTTCATTTTCCTCTAATTTTAGTTGGAGCATTGTTTCCAAAAGTAACATTACCATCTCTTTCTTCAGTTAGGAATTCAAACTTACTCTTGTCTCTTGTCATGGTCTTGGAGAAACCACTATCAATATATGATTGATTTTCTTGATTTTTGGCATATAGAGCCAGTCCACAATTTTCTTTGTTTTTATTTTTATTCCTCCAAACCTTCATAAATATTCTTGTCTATATTGCTTATAGATAGGAAACAACTTTCTTATGCATTCACATGCCTTGTGTCCAAAATTATTGAATATGTGGCATTCAAGGTCATGTAATAGAGGAGAGAAGGAATTTTGATACATAGTCATTCCAGGTTTATTGAGTCTCATTCCTATCTTTTTGTTAAAAGTCCTACAACTCACAACCTTATGTCCAAAGTTTCCACAAGATAAAAAAATCCATATAAAAAATTTCGATGCCTTGGACTGAAAAACTTACTTGTAGGTATCGTTCTTTATCTGACAACTTGATAAGATTCATGCACATGTTGCTTCCTTGATTCATATTTGTTTGTATAGTTGGGTTGATCCAATTCTGACTACTTCTTCTTATCGTGTTTTGATTTTTTGGGTTGACTGTTGCTTCCCTTGAGAGAATTTTTATGACTTGTAGGCTCCTCACTAGTTGACATGCTAGTGTTTGATTCCCCTTTGACAATTTTCAGACTTTCCTTGTATCCTAGCCCTATCTTGTCATCTGGTGATCTCTAGTTGCTGAAAATGTTATCTAGAGTTTCAAATCCTTTTATGAATTTTATTTGAGTCTTGGATTTCTCTAGATCCTTTCTCAAGGCAACTATTTCTACTTCTAGCTTGTCACATATGTTCTCTTTTTCTTTTATTTTATTCATAAATATTTATTCCCTTCTTTTGGCTTCTTCTTGTTGAATTTTTAAGATGACTATATCTTCATTGATCTCTGTATTTTTATTTATAAAACTATAACTATTATTTTCTTAGTATATTCTTTTTCTTCAGTCAGGAGATTTCTTCCAGAGAACTAATAAGTTCTCCCTCCATGTTTACTACAACTTCACACTCTTATGTGTCTTCTTTTTCTTGATCATATTTTTTTGTTCCAGAGCCATGAGAAGTTTTTCATCTAAAGTTATATCTGGCTCACTTTCTTCTCCTTCAGTGTCTGAAGAGTTGTTGTTATCCTCTTTTGAATAAAAAGTGTTCCTTTTATAAGACTTTTTCTCCCTAGCTTTATCCTTTCTTTTTCTTTCATTGGTGTTGTTTTGTTTGAAAGGACATTTAAATGCAAAGTGACCAAATTTACCACAATGAAAGAATTTGAATGGTAACATACATTTATGGAGCCTCTCTTCAGTTTCCTTACAAAGTTAGATTCTTCTTCATCTGAAAAATGTTATGATGAATCATGATCTTGAGATGTTGATGACTTGACTGGTGCCTTGAATACTGCATCCTTTAGATCTGGTTGTTCTTTCCTAGTTCTCATCTCATAAGAATTTAGAATTCCATGCAACCTTTCCATAGTGAGTTTATCTAGTTCATGCATTACTTCTATAACAAAAAAAATTGCATCAAGTCTTGAGGGAAGAGATATCAGTACCTTTTGAACTATTATAACTTCTTCAATCTTCTCACCTAGCCCTTTCATAGTGATTATGGTCTCATCTACTCTGAGAAATAAACCTGTGACATTTTCATATTCAATCAATCTTAGGCTTTCAAATTGAATTATGTAGGCTTTAATTTTTTCCATCTTTACTTTCTCGTCTCTTTCATAATTGTTTACCAGTTTGTCCCATATTTCCTTTGTAGATTCCAACTTGATTTATTTCAAAAATTATGTTTCTGCAGGTCCTCCTTTGATGAAATTCATAGTTGTTTCATTAATGTATTAGTTTTTCTTACCATCTTCATCAGTTGGAAGAGTAGTTGGAATTTTATAACCATCTACTACAATCTGCCAGATTTCCATACCAAGAGACATCACGTAGGTTTTCATTCTGATTTTCCAAAATGCAAAATTTGTTCCACTAAACAGAGGTGTTCTAGTTGAAGAAGAAAAGAATCTTAACTTGACATACTATGTGTGTGATATTCCTTCCAGTTTTTAGGTTGTTATTGAAGGTACCTGCGCTATGATACCAATTGTTATGACTTAAATAAATACTGAGAGGGTGGGGTGAATCAATATTGTATCATATTTATAATTTTTCTTTCCTTTGCAAAAAAATAAAGTGGTTTATACGTGCTTACTTAATCCACAGTACATGCAAAACTCAAAACAAAACACAGAAAACACATTACAACATAAATTTTACGTGGAAACCCAATGTGGGAGAAAACCACATAACATATTTCTTTATGTTCTTCTACAAGCACCGACTTACAATTTACAATTTTTCATCTTAACAACCACCCACCTGTCGCAAATCAGGACACCAACCCTCTCATGTAAAAAAATGTCACAGATAATTAGGAAACCAATCCTCTCAAGCATCAACCTATCACAGATAATTAGGACACCAATCCACTGTGAGATTCAACTCACCCTAGAACCACCCTACCACCCTGAATTCAATTTAAAAATGTTCTTGCAGAACTAGACCTTTCTCTACAAAAATTCATATGATAGTTTTGTTGAACAATTACAAGTATTTTTTCTTCTATTTTCATCCGCGCCACAAACCGAATAGAGGGCATCCTTATTTATAGTGTTTTTCCCGAGTCCCCCTTCATGTATGTGGACGCATATGAAATATCATTGATCCATCTTATATGGATATCTACTGTTGAACTACGGTTTTGGAACTGAATCTGATACTCTAGGGGTTTCCGAATGCGTTTGAGTTATTGTGTGAACATTCTTGGTGATTTTCACATGTGTGTTCCAGTTTATTATGTCTTTAGTAGTATAGGACAATGCAAGTGAAATAAGTACAACACAACTTGCTGATATATATATATATATATATATATAATGAAGAAAAAGAAGGAAATACAATAATAAATGGAAGCAGATATAATAATCGTCAGTTAGATCTCATGGATTGTCACTAGAATACAAATCAACCGGTAAGAAATACATGTAATCAAAAGAATGGGTGTTTTTTTGCGCATGCACGAATATATCGAAAAAAAGCAGTCTGACAGCTCATGGTAACTGTTGTAGAATCCGAAAAAAAATTCCCTAATGATGATACCCATCTGAATGAGCTCAAAACTATCTCAAAATATGTGCTCTGGCATGTAGACTGATCCTAATGACTGTTAGACTGAAGATCCTGTCTATGAAGCTCTGGATGTCACCCCTTGGGAATTTTCTCACCTCTTGGGCTCAATGACTGAGCCATAGTGATTCCACCAATAGAATCTGACAATGTATAGCTCAAAACGATCATCCTGGTCTCCTCTGTAATGGGTCGGGAGGGATTCCTCATATATTCTCTGGAATGTCCTTTGGAACCCCAAATGTGCTTCCTCGAGATATGTTCCCTAAATGATTGTTTTCCTCTTTTCGAAAGATTACACTGTCGGAAAATGACAACAAGTGGATCAATAGGTGCACCCTGGATAACTCTCTAATGGGTCAGAAGGAATCAACTAAATCTAAACTGTCTCATGCGGCTGAACAAACCCTTTCTCAATCACTTGTGCCCTCACTGGTTGATCTACACAATCATTGAACTGGACATTGTAATTCATGGTGAAATACCTATATGGTATCTCTGATATGATAGGGTGTTTATCTCAACACCGAAACTGATCAATGGTGGTGGTTTTCTCTAGAAATCCACAAAACAACAAGGGGGTCGATTTCCTCCTCGTTTGCAAATATCTCAACATAAAATCATAACATAATGAGAAATTAGGTCGAATTCCTCCCTTTATACTCTTCCTGATCTAATTCACCATTGACTTCACTTAATCTCTTTTCCTCCTAAGGTGAGTAATTAATTAATTAAGTCCCCCTTTAGTACCTTTCCGTTATAATTCTTCGTTGAATTAGGCTTAAGTGACTTTTCCTATGCTTTTTGGCTTAATTCATCGTTTAGCCACCAAATCACCCTTATGTATCCCTTTGTTCCTTGTGTGTTCCTAACTATAGTCTACGGGAACACATATACTACTAAGTCACTCCCTGCTTGCCTACTCTTTGGAATGGGATATCAAAGTCATCCCTTCCTGAGATTGCTTGTCCTTAAGCAACATCAATCTTGGGTGTTGCAAAATATGCTCTCCCTCCCATGTGGCATCCTCCACTGGAAGACCCCTCCATATAACTAAGCACTCCCTGATGAATCTTCTCCTCAACCTACACTCTCTCTTCTCAAGCACCTCCTCTTGCACTAGCTCCAAGTGGACCTCCTCATCCAAGGCTAGAAACTCCTCTGAAATGTTGATCTTTTGTCCCAGGACCTTTTTAAGGCAAGAGACGTGAAAGACGTTATGAATCTTGCTATCCTCTGGTAGCTCTAGATCATATGCCACCTTGCCTATCCTTCTGATGACTCTGTATGGTCCATTAAACTTCAACTTTATCTTCTCTTATCCACTCCTCTTCAAGGAATATTGTTTGTATGGTTGTAATCGCAGAAAAACCAAATCCCCTACCTCAAAACTATGCTTGACTCTCTTTCTATTTGCATAGATATTTTATTGGTTCTGAGTTGTCTGGAAGTTCTCCCTCACTGCCTACAGAATCCTATGACTCTCCTCCACCCAGTCTTTGGCCCTCGGGACCTTGTTTTCCCCAAACACAGTCTCCACAAAAGAGGGTGGATCGTATCCATACAATGCCCTGAATTGTGACATGCTGATTGAAATATGGTAATTTATGTTGTAGAAATACTCACCCATGTGTAACCATCTCACCCATGTGATTTTCTTCCCTCCTACATAGTTTCTCAGATACCCCTCCACCCATTTGTTGACGATCTACGTCTGTCCATCTGTTTGTGGGTGTTGTATGGTACTCGTAGCTAGCTTTGTGCATGCTAATCAAAAAATATCCTACTAAAACGCGTTGATGAAGCACCCATCTCTATCATTAACTATCTTGCTAGGTAAACCATGCAACCAGGATACCTCTCTGAAAAACAACTTTGCTACCAGTATATCTTTGTAGTCCATGGGTATGCAAAGAAATGTGCAAATTTGGTCAACCTTTCGACCACCAAAAAAATACATTCCCTTCCCTGCACTCGGGGAAGGCCTATAATGAAGTCCATAGAAATGCTCTCCCATTTATTCTCTGGAATGGATAGAGGCTGAAGCAACCCCATAGGGTATGTCTTCTCGGACTTGTTCTGCTGACAAGTCGTGCACTCCTGGATGTGTTTTAGTACATCATCCTTGAGACCCTTCCATGAGAATCTCTCCCTGATCTGCATATATGTTTTGAAGTACCCCTAATGTCATGTTGTAGGCAAATTATGGCATATATTCATAATTTTCCCTTTGGTATATTCTGGAACCAAATAGATCCATTCCTTCTAGAAAATGACGTCATCTAGAACCCGATACCTATCATCCACCACATGTCCATCCATCACCTCACAATAAAATTTGTTTTTGGAGTATTCCACCAACAAATGTGCTTTCCAATATGTGAAAATGTCCATCATTGAACACACTGGTGTCCTCCTAGAAAAGGAATCTTCTATGACGTTCCTCTTCCCCTTGACATACTCAATGTCAAATTCAAAGGCTTCTATCTTCGAGACCCATTTATGTTGTCTCTCACTGAGGTCTTTCTAAACCACAAAATACTTGAGACTGTTTTGATCAGTCTTCACTACAAATATGCTACCCACTAGATATTGCTTGAATTTGGTTAAGGCATGCATGATTGCTAGCATTTCCTTGTCATAAATAGAGTATATTCATTCCGACTCATTGGGATTCCTTCTCTTGAACACAATGGGATGGCCTCCCTGCATCAAAACTACTCCAATCCCCACCCTTCATGTGTCACACTCTAAGACAAACAACTATGAGAAGTCTTGAAGGGATAGAATAGGGCATGTGCTCATAACCTCCTTCATTTTATTAAATGTTTTTTGTGACTCCTCTATCCAATGAAAATAACCCTTCTTGGTCAACTCTATGAGTGGTGCTCGCAACTGTGAAAATCACTTGACGAATCGCCTGTAGCAACTTCATAACCCAAATAATCCCTTCAACTCTGTGAGATTCTTGGGTGTTGGCCAATCCAGAATGGCCCTGATCTTCTCCTGATAAACCTATACTCCCTTCTCACTGATGATATTGAACAAGTACAGTAGTTCTCTCATGCCAAAATCACATTTGGATTCCCTAGCATATAATGATTGTGCCTACATAATGCTTAATACCTCCTCCAAATGTGCCAAATTCTCATCCCATGTATCATTGTAGATCAATATATCATCGAAGAACACCAAAAGGTATTCCCTCAACTACCCTCTGAATATGTGGTTCATGTAAGACTGGAAAGTGGTCGGTTCATTGGTCAACCCAAATGGCATGACCAAGAACTCAAAATAAATGACATCTGAATGTGGTCTTCTCTATATCCTACTCCCTGATGTTGATCTGATGATACTTCGACTGCAAATTGATCTTGGTGAAGAAAACTACCCCATGCAAATCATCCATCAACTCATCTATGCATGGAATGGGGTACCTATTCTTGATCGTTTTCTTGTTGAGAGCTCTGTAATCAATGCACATCCACAATGTGTCATCCTTATTCAGTACCAGAATGACTGAAGAGGCAAAAGGACTCATGTTGGTCATGATGTGCCCCATTGCAAGAGATTCTTTGATTTATTTCTCAATCTCTTCCTTGAACCTCCTGGGATGCCTATAAGGCACGGTGATCACTAGTGTAGCCCCTACCTCCAACTCAATTGTGTGCTCAAATCCTATATCTGGTGTTCTCCCTTGTGGTATTGGCCCAAACACTGGCTTATACTGTCTTAGAAGCTATATGATTTGTGGATGGTATTGCATTCTTCCCTTTGAATCCTTCCATGTGGTGATCAAACACTCTACTGCATAGGCCACATCACCGTGACAGAAGAACCTCTCCATCCATTTTTACGATACTACTTATGGTTCTCCTGTAGACATGCCTCTCAGTACCACTCTCGATCCACTGGCATATTTGAATCTCATGGTCAACGTCTGTTAGTTGAACCCAATCTCCCCTAATGAATACTGTTGTGAGGGAAATCTCTTTACGAACTAGCAAATAGGGTTAGACTTGGCATGCAGATATGACCTATAGAAAATATGTTTTCTACCTTCGTCCCCAGACTCAAATCCCATTTATTTTTAGTAAATGCATGGCTAGATCAACCTACCTCGTTCCGAGCATTTGATTTCAATCCCTTGTCACACTTTATTACTTGTTCGCAGTTCTCCTTTCCAATGCTGACCTGCATACAAGACAAGAAACAACTACACATGCATACTACCTATAGAATAAGGGGTTAGAAATTCAAACATGTACTTAGCAAATTATGAATAACTCATGAATTGGGATGGGAAAAGCACTTTCTTTATTACTTTGAATGAGTCAACTTACAAAAGTTGAGACCGGCCACTGCTCCGCGAACCTTATCCTGGGCTCCTCTTCGACTATCCTCCAACTGCTTTGCTTTGTATCTCCTTTGGCACAAGGAAGGCTAAAGGGTTGGGACAATGGGAATACGCAAATGGGCAGAGTTTCTTTACTATATTTTTTCCCTTTTCAAATGGGACCCCTGCCCCTTCTTTTATAGGCTAGAAGGAGCTAGGTATTTGGACGAACCCTTGGCCATGCATGGACGGGAGTTTCAGTTAAATGATCCATATCTTTTGTGTTCCATCGGAAACTTTCCTTTTTTCGTGCTTTTGTCGATCCACGCGGGTTGTTTTAGGTCAACCAACATGTACACGCATGCAGTAATGTAGTAGGGCGCGTGGGCCTTTATAAAAGAGGTTTTTTAAAGAGTTGTTCAACAGTTTTTTGGCAAAGAAGGGATATGAGATGGACTGATGCTAGGTAAGCATGTGTGGTGAAATTTAGGGTTATAACATATGCCCCCTAATGTGAGAGGTTAGAAGAGCATCTGATGGCCAAAATACATTACCAATCTTTACTGATGTGCCAAACAATTGAGCCCAAGGATCAGGAAGCAGGAGGCACTGTCTGGAAAATAACAAATGTCTTCACTGAGGTGGGAATACCCATGCTAGGGAAAAAATAGAATCATGGCTACCAATCAAATACACTGTAGATCCATGTCATATAACTATATAAAGAGTAGCCACGAACAATACACAGCGGAGCTACATCTCGAAATCAGAAAGATATACATATAGAGTATCTATCTTCTCGAAGATAATTCAGCCTAATGGCTGGAGATGAGGTCTTCAGAGCTCGAGAAACAACTTCAAAATCTTCAAAAATCGAGTAGGAGTGTAATATGAGTGTACGACTGCACTACCTAGAGGTCTTCGATGGCTCGTCGGTCATGGACTTGATGATCGGACTAAGGGCTTCATTGATTTCGAAAAAGGAATTGATTGGACATTCAGGATGGTTGGGCATGAGGGCAAGAGACAAAATGCAGAGGGGTCGACTCAGGCTTGGTGACAAACTTCCCTTGGACAATAGCACGAAAAATGATGAGACTCAAGCAGCATGGCATTAACATAATTTTACGAGGCAGGAGGCAACGCAAAATCTCCATATGTTTGGAAGAATAACCAAATGGGGGAGGACACAACTCTATGTAGCGAGAACAGCTTCCTAAGGTCATATTAAATCCCAGGGTTTGATGAACAAACGGACAGATGTTATTTATCCAAAGGTGACTCATTATGCTTCCAATAAAGAAAATACTTTTCCCTTCCTCTTTTTGGGGTATATTTGATTTTTTTATCCTTTTCAATAATTTTGGAAAAAGAATAAAGGAATATTACGTTACAAAGGAGGAACGAGTGTTTCAAACATACAAGTTCAAGGCACAAGGATAAGATTGATGTTCAAAATAATGATACTCGAGAAAAATCCTCCAGGGGCCAAGGGTGTTAAAACGCAGAAGCAAACTATTACAAGGCTGACATATAAGGTATGCAAATGCAGTTAACAAAACACACAATGGTAACGTCCTTCAATGTAAGTTTAACGAGCCCAGAGAACGTAAGCTCGGTGGTTTTTCATATTTAGAGAGTTTGAAAAAACATAAAAGGAGACTCCATTGGGGTACCTTTTTCGAAGGTAGTCTAGTCGGTTCGAAAAAGGGGTAAACTAGCACCGACAAGACATCTATTCAAAACCATTTTAACGAGTGTGATAAAGACAATATCACTTGGCCATTTTTTCATTTTTAAAGAGTCTGAAAAAAGCTTAACTATGGACTCCATCAGGAATATTCTTCTAGACCAATTTAACGAGTGTGAAAGAATAAGGTCACTCGACAATCTTTTCAATTTTAGGGAGTCTGAAAAGAGCTTAACTATGGACTCCGTTGGGGTTCCTTTTTCGTAAGTTTAGTCCCTCAGGCCTGAAAAAGGGGTAAAATTATACTTGAGAGTACTCTTCTAAAGAACTAAAGTTCCATAAAGTATACCTTTGTTCGTACAGTTGATCATCCGGACCGAAAAAGGGGTAAACTACCGTCGGACAGACGTGACTTCAAATTTCATTTTAACGAGTGTGAAAGACCACAAGATCGCTCGACAATCTTTTCATATTTAGAGGGTCTGAAAAGGGCTTAAAAGAAGACCCGTTATGTTTTGGGAATCCTGAGGGTGAGTTCAAAAGTGAAGAAGAATCATGCAAATGAGGCTCAAACTCATATTCAGGAAAGACTATAAGGACTCTCGAGCCTACAGTGTTTTTAGAGACATCATGAATACCATAATGCAACCAGGATCTACCTAGGGCATCCATGTTCCGGTAAGATCTACCACCAAGTTGCGACACTTCTAAAGCAGAGATGATGGTTCTGTGTCCCAACCTGATGGGATCGATCCTATGGCAAAGGAAAAAGACAACAAGATACAAAAATTAGGGTAGAAACCTAACCTATATGCTCAAGTTGATCTTCAGAAAAAATTTCATGGACCGTCGAAAATTACTCAAAACTCCCAAAAACTATCCCAATACCCGATCAAATCCCTCTGATGCAACTCCTGAATCACTCTAAATGGTTTTTGGTATAAATAAAATGATAAGGGAGACCAAAAAAGTGACAAAAAGAGGCCAAAAAGTCTATAAATAGAAGCTGGCAACTCATTATCACCATTGTTGATTTGGAAATTGACTCTGGAGCCAAAAGACCCCCTTTGATAAAAGTGGTGATTCTGGGAGCTACAGTGGACGAAACGAACTTTCGTATGGACCAAGTAAGTACAAACTCCCCTATCTAGCTATTCAATTCTTTATTTTTGCTTTGCATTTCATTTTTTGGGTGGGGGACGACCTTTAAAAGGTCGGCCCTAGTTCCACGCGGGCTGTCTCTAGACAAGCCACGTGTACACTCGGGCAGAGTAAAACTTGACCACGTGTACACGTGACTGTCACCTAGATAGCATGCACGGACCTCCCTTTATAGACAAAAAAAATCAAAAATCACTCACCCACCCTCCTAAACCTTGTTGTTTTGGCAGGATGTATGTCCACTGGAGGGAAAGGGAGCATGAAGAAGTTGGTGAGTTGGTTGCGGAAGATCCGAATGTTGTGGTCGCGTTAAGGCAATGTGGTTTGTTAAAGTTCTTCCTAGGTCCTTCTATGTGGGCGCAACTGAGGCTACTGAATTCCTTGGTTGACTATTGGTACCCTGATGTAGAGGCTTTCATGCTAGAGGGGAAATCACTAGTGCCCACCACTGAGGATATCTACTTTTTCACTGGCCTCTCAAGGAGAGGAGAACCAGTCAATTTCAGGATGTTTTCATTGGGGCCTCATAACATAGAAAAACTAATAGCCCTATACTGTGAGACTAGGACAGACTGTTCGAGCTCCCAGGTGCCTATAAGCAAGATCACTAACCTATAGCTGCAAGTGATAGTATTTCTAATTGGGCAGATTATCGGTTCAACGGCCTTGCATCAGGCGTTCTGCGCACAGATGAACTGTGTTGTCTAGTGCTTGAATGCACAAATTTTTGACTGGAGTACTACACTGTTGGAGTGTATGAAGAGGCAATTGACAGATTGTCGTCAGCAGACACAGAGGAACTTCGAGTTAGAGACTATTTTGTGTTCGTTCTTCTTTGAGAGAGTTCTAAGTTTTAGTCCTCGGGTAGTGGTACGAGAACATCAGGCCTCTTTTCCTGTTGTGTGTAGATGGGCAATATTACTGCCGCGATAGGGTGGTGGAAGGACCAATGAATCCTTTGATGATGACTTTTTTGCATGGTTGTCACGACAGATCCCGGTTATAGAGGACTACCCCTATGCCGGGATTGATTTTTCGAGAGACCCGGAGATACCAGTACCTCCTGGTGAGGACCGAGGGGAGATGGGTAAGTCTCCACCTTCTTTTATTTTTATTTTTTATGGATCATATGTAATGTTTATGTCATTTTTGTTATATATCATCATTTTTTTTATATACCAGAGTATTTGACAGATATACGTTTGTTGCATGCAGATGTGGGAACAGTGCAACCTGCCGATTATGCAAGGAATAGGCGTCGTTCTCGGCCAGGGGCCGCAGCCGCCGCTGCCGAGGGACCAGCAGTAGCAGGATACCTCCCAGTCGGGGAAGCTGAGAGGGTACTTAGACGAGTTTAGCGGAACTTTATTTCACTCACTCACACAGTCCCAATGGCAGAGATTGAGGACCTACCGCCATCCATATAGCCTCATGTAGTGGGGGCACCTCGGACGTGGGTCCGATTGTTTAGGTGTTTAGCCCATGCTGTGGACTAGTATAATAGGGCCCATAGGCCCTGAACCTATTTAGACATTTTACATGCCACAAGCACTACTTGTATATATTTTTTGAGGGCATAAGCCCTGTGACTCATTATTGGTCCTATTTTTGAGGCGCTTGCGTCCATTGGTGTACTCTAGTTACTTTATGATATTATATATGGTTTTTTGGTCTTTTGTGTCTTATGGATCATGTGTACAAATAATGTATTTACATGCTTATGTTAATTTTCTTTCATATGTGTGCAATATGCCAATCTAATATTTGATTAGCTAGAGTATCTGTAACTTGGTTTAATCTCCTAGGAACATGAAAATATGTAATATAATCAAAGTTTCGTTCTAAGAGACGTACCCTAAGGAATCGTCGGTGTAAAGTTGGATCATGAACCCGGTACACTCTGTTTAACTAAGACACAACCAGTTGAGTGTTGAGATAGACCCAGAGATGAGAGATACCCAATGAAAAAGCGTCATGAAGCAATTCAATAACTACACTATACTCGACGACATTATTTGTGGTGTCACCTAAGCATATACCTCCGGAAGATAACAACTGGCCTTGAGGTGTAAAGATTACCCAAGCTACGGAGGAAAGCCTCCAAGTGTGTCGACTAGAACCATCTTCATACCCAACGAACACCTCGGAATCACTTGACATCTACCACAGTGACGAAAGATAGCATCAATGATATGTCCATAACACTTAAAAGAAACTAAAAAGTAATAGTACAAAGACTATACATATGTTACAAAAAGTTACCCAT
>SNQJ01S0028600.1:143056-188157 GCA_010110895.2 Picea sitchensis | reverse complement strand
TTTAAGTTCATTTGATCAACATTCACTGATTGAATTTCACTTTTTTCAGTCTCTAGAACAACCAAATTCAACAGTCACTTTTGATATGGCTTCTCTTCCAAACCACGGACTCTTATCATAGTAAACTGCTCAAAAAGGAACCAGTCTCCCACTTTGGTGGTCTTTTCCAATGTCTTCCACTTTGGTGGTCTTTTCCAATTGTAGAGACCCTTTGACTAAAGGAATAACTATAACGAATACTTCATTTTGGATGATAAAGTATAATTTATAGAAATAAAAGAGTCTTAGATGGGAACTAATTATTATACTCATTTATTACTTCACACATATTGACCAAATCCTTATCTTATTGATGCTATTTATATTCATATAATATAACTTCAAATTGACAAATTATTAATTAATTCATTAATAACCTAGACATTAGTAACTAATGTGTTTATTGAACAATAATATTGGATTTGTGTTGGATATGTAAGCATAGCTAGCACATACATATCCCAAACGTAAACAATAATAACAAATGATGTTCCTTATATGCATATTTTTAAAATGTTCACAACTAACCATGCATACAAATAAATAAAGTAAATCAAACTTAAAATAATCTTCATTAAAGAAAGAATAATAATTCAACATTCATCCATATTTAAAATTTAATTATTATAATTTAAACATGGTAGGAACTATGTGAGGAAACAAGGAATCATAATGTTATGAGGGCCATGTGACCTAACACTAGTGATATATCCACTCATAGTAGAAACATTTTCTAATGAAAACTCATAGCATATGGGAGTTTTTATGTTAGAAATAACATTTTATCCCTACCTTCTAGTTAATAAAAACTCTTCATAACTATTGATATTTCATTGAATTTCGATTTAATAATATTTTTTATGGTATATCAATGTTCTGTAGAGTGATTTCCTTCTCCATTCTCAAATGATTTAGCCAAGAATTGGCATCTTTATGCCAACCCCCATTAAGCCATAGGTGGATTTGACTAGAGTTTGAAGAAATCATAGGTAGCATAGTTTCTTTCATGTTAGTAGTCTATTGTGCCTGTACATTAGGTACCTAGTTTTAGTCATTCTCTTAGTGGGGAAATAACTAATTATATGAGGATATGATAGGTCAAGTATGATATTAATTATAAGATTATAAATTATAAACACTTTTGAATTTTCTCAGTATTTCTCCATGATTATATAGAAATGCTACAACCCAATTCTTCAAATCCATATATAATATAACAAGATTGATATGAATGTCTCAAAAGGGGTTTATTTTTTTCCCAGAGCCAAAATTCATACTACTTACAATTGTTTTCAAGGTCAAAATAGGTTTTATATCCTTCATTAATCCTTTTCTCAATGTTATAATTTCAATTAAACTTGTGATTAAGGTAAACTCCAAGACATTTATATGAAGAAACTTCCTCTAAGTTGTTATTCATATGATTTACAATTGTTTTCAAGGTCAAAATAGGTTTTCTATCCTTCATTAATCCTCTTCTCAATGCTATAATTTCATTTAAACTTGTGATTAAGGTAAACTCCAAGACACTTACATGAAGAAACTTCCTCTGAGTTGTTATTGGCATATATCCTAAAGGGTTAGCATATATAGGTGTCAACTTCCATTAGTTTTTTAATATATTTTACCTCCCTACAATAATGGTGCTAGCCATATGGGATAGAAAGGGATAACTACCCTTTTTCCAAGGATGCTTATGAAGAAGGAAGGTGATAAAAGTGGAAGAAAAGCAAGAGTGTGGGTTGGCTAATTGGGAGGAGAAATAATTCTTTAAATTTGAAGAGGACTTAAAACTACTTTATTTGATATTCACATATTACTTTGTTCTGTCATGTTGTTGGTTTTTGTGAAAGTTTGGACATGGAGGGATATGATGTTAGGTTTAATAATCAACAAAAAATAAACTCAAAACTATATCAAGTGATGCAGGAGCATCATCTCACATCAGCCAACCAACCAACCAGCCACATCAAGCATACGCATTCAAAGCTGAAGAGAGGCGTAGGCCTCGTTTTGATTTGAAATTAAATGTAATTAAATTGCTTAGGACATTGAGCTGTGAAGCCGTGCTCTGCATAGGCATAGAAGTAAATAGGCTTTTAATGTTTTGTAAGGATGCAATCTAGATCTGATCTAAAGACTAGACAACCATTGAATGTAATTGAATAGGGTAGTTGAGGTTTAGAGGAAAGAGCTCGAAGAGCCCCCTCAGGAAAAAAAATCGTATTGTATCTCATTTTGGGAGGGAGGTGTGGAATAGTGAAGATAGAGGAGATAGAGCTAGGAGAGCAGAAGAGAAAAGGCGCCGAGACCTTCTTACAGGCCGTTCTCAGGAACACCCTTGTAAACAGGCATTTTCCATTTTAATACAAACAACAGTTTTTCCTGCATCTTTCATGTGTTAAATGAATTTCTGTGTGTGTTCTTACTATGCTATGAATGTATGTTGTAGTTTTGCATTTGCAGGAGGGTGTTTGATTTCATGCCAGGAGGGCGTGACAGAGTACTGTTGTCTCTGGATACCGGTGCATAGATGCACTTCTGAATTCTGCGGGTTCAGACAAAGGCATGCCGGGTGGGCATAAGAAATGAAGTCAACAACTCGAAGAAGGTCGTGAGGTTGCTGAATACCTCAGGAGGCGAGGTTGTATATGAGAACAAATTCGTAGATGGAACTTATGTGGTGAGTTCTATGAAGCTCTACCAAGTGGGCATTGAGTGTATATATAGGGTTGTTGAATACCCAGGAAGACTTAGCGAGAAGTTGCTTTAGCGGACAGAGTGCTAGGAGGACGTCAAAATCCTCTATTTGAGGAAGAAAGGGAAAAAGACGAGTTTCCTCGAAGGTCGAAGCTACAGGAAAGCTCAGGACAGACAACACTTTCGTGTGCAAGACTTTTCTGGAGTGAAGAAGTCAGAATCCTTCAAGGGTTTGAAGATGAAAGCTCAGGAGGAGTAGTGCTTTAAGCACACAAAGTCATAGCTGCAAGGAGTGCAAAGGGAAGAGAACTCTCGGGAAGAGTTCAAAGCCTTTGATACCCTTGGGAGGAGCCGCATTTTCATATGCGCAGGTGGGCGCTCCTATGCACAGAGGCCAGAAGAGATCACAAAGACTCTTTGGGTGAATTCAGAGTCCCCAAAGTTTAGGAGCGATAGAATTCTTGCATATGTATGCACGGGCTCAAAGTCACGGAGCTCGCAGAGGCAAGCAAGGTAAAGTCTGAGGTCTTAAGCCATCGAGAAATTATTCCAAGTCCAGGAAGAAAAGTGCAATCTCGGGGGGTGCACAATAGTCGTCTAATTAGATTGAGGAAAAGGGATCTGGACCATTGGTTTTCACATCCAGAGAGTAGCATAGGAGGCGCACACAGTCGGAGAGAGAGTGAGGTGTCAGATCTCATAACGACAGTCTATAGCCGTCATATCAGCGAAAACTTACACGAGGTTTAACCCTTATGCGCAGATCAGAAAATCGGAGGAGTCCCGAAACATGCATGGTTATCGGGATATCGGACTTCGGAGTTTCGAAAGTCTTGGTAGTGAGGGGTCTGAATGCCACATAGCGAAAATCACGAAAGGATTAGAGGCATTGGGATATTGGCACTCAGGATATATGGGATCTCGAGGATGTGATTTACAACACTCGACATCAGAAGCCTCGATACAGCAAGGCTAAATCGGGACCATCCATCCATTTGGGACACGTGTCGGAGGTTGAGCATCCATTAGGAATTCGGTCACCGGGGATTCAGAAGGACAGGTGGCAGCGACCGATTATAGGTGGGAAGCTCCGTTACGGGGCCTAGCTGACATCACTTCAGTGCATCGGAGGTCGGGAATTGAAACTTCGGGGGTTCTGAGGACGAAGGCCCCAGGGTTTTTCGACATTCGAAATTCCGAAAACCCAAAGGGAGAGACACGTGGTTGAAGCCAACGTCACATCGGGATATCGCCAATCGACATTTCATAAATCGGCCAATCATGAATCAAGCGAATAAGAGGATGCATCATTTCAACATTTCAAATATCGAAATCCTGAAAAGAGACAGGCAGTCGGGGCATAGGCACATAGACATTTCATACATCGGTGGTTCGGGAGTCAATATGTAAAGAGGTCGGGCTCTTGAATGAGTAAATCTCGAAAGAGATAAGACTGCGGTCTTATGAAGACTGGTCACATGGACTAGAGCGTAGCCAGGTGAGGCTAAGGCGAGAAAGGGTCGAATCGGGAACCCAAGGTTCGAAGGATCAGGAATCCTGAAGACAAGGCGTCGGGCTCTTGCGAGGTTAAGTCCCGAAGGACATAGAGCCATAATCATATGAGAATGGTCACGTGGGCCAAAGCAAAGCCCAAGGGGAAAATCGTTGATTGAATCCTTTTCGACATTTCGGGGATTGGAAGGTTGAGGAGTCGAGGACTCTGGACATCGAAAAACAGAAAACCTCAAAGCCTGATCATTATATTTTCTATTGTGGGACATGAACTCCATTTTGGAGGGAAAATTCACAGGTGCATGCAGAGTCCGTGAGAAGGCAAGAAGGACCTGTGGATTGTTGTGAAGAGTGATTCCCATGGGGATCGAAAGAACTAATTCATCTCGGGAATTGAATGAATGATCCTGTGAGCGGACGTAGAGTGCATCTGCGTCTGCGTCAAGTGGTATCATAGCTTGAACTCTGTTTGTATATTTCAAGAAGTGGGAGAAGGAAAAGGAAGAAAACAGAGTACATAAACTCTTTATGGATTTGTTTGTGGGTAGGCAACAATCCATAGATAGTCAACAAGACTGTAGGAAGAGGCTGAAGCACTCAAGTTTGTAGGAGTGAGCAACAAATTTGCCAGGAGGGCAGACAGAGACAATAACATGGCTACTGAAGGCCGTAGGTATGCTGGAAGGAGGAACTATGACCTGGTGAGTAAATAAGATATAGATGAAGAGCTCGCTGATATAAGGAAAGAAATAGAACAACTTGCATTGCGGATGCAACAAAACACAAGGATGGATGAACTTGCATCGGAGATACAGCAGAAAGCCAAGTCAAGGTGGGTATATGAATGGCCCATAAGGAAGCTGAAGGTAAAATAGCCAGTCAAAGGGTTGATGGTCATGAGACAACGTAGACTATTGAAAAGATAGTTGAGGTATACGGAAAGTCTCAATGGCCGAGAAGAAAATGAAATTCAGATATGTGAACCGGAGACTGGGAGGAATCTCGATGATGCTGGAGAATGGAGATCGGGTGAAGATCTTAAGAACTTCCAGGAGGGTAGAAAAAAAATTCCCAGTTTCCAGGTGGGCAATGGATTGAGATCGCTGCAGGATCTCACAAATTTCTAGGAGGGCAGCAAAAGGTTTCTAGTTTGCCAGATGGGCAAGGGAACAGAGATGGAATCAGTTTATTCCATGGACTGCCAGGAGGGCAACAGGAAAATCCCATATTGCCAGGTGGGAAGGGATGAGCAGGTGAGTTTGAATCAACCAGAGGAGCTGACAGAAGTGGAAGATTGGGAGAATATTCTAATGATTGGGGGAATTGGAATATTCCTACCACTTAACCCAGGGGAGGAAAATTTTTGTGTTGTCAATGATGCAGCAGAAGAAGGGCAGCCAACTGAGACTGTTAGGGAAAACGAATTGGAGCAGATATTTGAAGCTTCCCAAGCAGAAGAGGAGAATGAACATTCTGAAAAATGGCTCAACATATTCAGCCAGGAAGTTGAAAGGACTGCAACATGGAAGTTTGTAGAAGGAGAAGAAGAGGAGGCCGACAACATTAGCTTTGTTGATCTGTGTGAACAGATTGAAGCCCTAGAGAGAAGGGTGACAGTACAGGGCATGCACATCCAACAGACAAAGTTGGAAGTAGTTGATGAAGCAGACATGGGAGATCATTGCGTTTTTCCCGACTACAGAAAACAATTTCATCTGAGGAGACTGGATGAGCAGAGCCAACCACTGGAGCAGCTGGACAAAGCGGTAGAGGAGATCCGAGAGATGATAATCATGTCAACAAGGACTGCCAGTGAGGAGCAGCTGAGAATAAAAGAAACAACAACAACAACAACGAGGGAATGGAGCAAAGAGACAACTCCAGACATTTGTTTGGGATCCAGGAGGATTCCCCCAACTGAGAGGGGAAGCTCATGAGCAGGAGCTCATGAATTTTGCAGCTGAGGAGTATGATGTAAGAGCATCATCTCACGTCATCCGACCAGCCAACCAGCCACGTCAAGTGTACGCATTCAAAGTTGAAGAGAGGTGCAGGCCTCATTTTGATTTGAAATTAAATGTAATTAAATTGCTTAGGCTGTTGAGCCATGAAGCCGTGCTCTGAATAGGCATAGAAGTAAATAGGCTTTTAATGTTTTGTAAGGCTACGATATAGATTTGATCTACAGACTAGACATCCATTGAATGTAATTGAATAGGGTAGTTGAGGCTTAGAGGAAAGAGCCCGAAGAGCCCCCTTAGAAAAAAAAGATCGTATTGTATCTCATTTTGGGAGGGAGGTGTGGAATAGTGGAGCTAGAGGAGATAGAGATAGGAGAGAAGAAGACAAAAGGAGTCGATACCTTGTTACAGGCCGTGCTGAGGAATACCCTTGTAAACAGGCATTTGCCATTTTAATACAAACAACAGTTTTTCTTGCATCTTTCATGTGTTAAATGAATGTCTGTGTGTGTTCTTATTATGCTGTGAATGTATGTTGTAGTTTTTTCATTTGCAAGAGGGTGTTTGGTTTCAGGTGAAGGTCTTTGAGGTTTCATGCCAGGAGGGCGTGACAGAGTACTACGGTCTCTGGATACCGGTGCATAGATGCACTTCTGAATTATGCAGGTTCAGACAAAGGCGTGCCAGGTGAGCATAAGAACTGAAGTCAACAACTCAAAGAAGGTCGTGAGGTTGCTGAATACCTCAGGAGGCGAGGATGTATATGAGAACACAGTTGTAGACGAAACTTATGTGGTGAGTTCTGTGAAGCTCTTCCAAGTGGGCATTGAGCGTATATACAGGGTTGATGAATACCTTGGAAGACTCAGCGAGAAGTTGCTTGAGCGGACAGAGTGCTAGGAGGACCTCGAAATCCTCTATCTGAGGAAGAAAGGGAAAATGATGAGTTTCCTCAGAGGTCAAGGCTACAGGAAAGCTCAAGACAGACAACACTTTCGTGTGCAAGACTTTGCTGAAGCGCAGAAGTCAGAATCCTTCAAGGGTTCGAAGATGAAATCTCAAGAGGAGTAGTTATTTAAGCACACAAAGTCGTAGTTGCAAGGAGTGCAGAGGCCAGAGAACTCTCAGGAAGAGTTCAAAGCCTCCTATACCCTTGGGAGGAGCTGCGTTGTCATACGCGCAGGTGGGTGCTCCTACGCACAGAGGCCAGAAGAGATCACAAGGACTCTTTGGGTGAATTCAGAGTCCCCAAAGTTTAGGGGGGACATAATTCTTGCATACGTATGCGAGGGCTCGAAGTCGCCGAGCTCACAGAGGCAAGCAAGGTAAAGACTGAGGTCTTAATCCATTGAGAAATTCTTCCAAGTCCAGGAAGAAAAGTGCAAGCTCGGGGGGTGCACAACAATCGTCCGATTAGATTGAGGAAAAGTGATCTGGACCATTGGTTTTCACATCCAGAGAGAAGCATAGGAGGCACACACAGCCAGAGAGAGAGTGAGCCGTCAGATCTCATAACGACAGTCGATAACCGTTAGATCAGCAGAAACTTACACGAGGTTTAACCCCTATGCAGAGATCATAAAATCGGAGCAGTCCCGAAACAGGCATGGTTATCGAGATATTGGACTTCGGAGTTTCGAAAGTCTTGGTAGTGAGGGGTCGAAATGCCCCATAGCAAAAATCCTGAAAGGATTAGAGGCATCGGGATATTGGCACTTGGAATATTGGGGATCTCGAGGACGTGAGTTCGGACAATCGGCGTCAGAAGCCCTGATACAATAAGGCTAAATCAGGACCGTCCATCCATTTGGGACACGTGTCGGAGGTTGAGCATCCACCGGGACTTCGGTCACCGAGGATTCAGAAGGACATGTTGTAGCGACCAAGGATAGGTGGGAAGCTGCATTGCGGGGCCTAGCTGACATCACTTCAGCGCGTCAGAGGTCGGGAATAGAAACTTCGGGGGTTCCGAGGATGAAGGTCCTAGGGTTTTTCGGCATTCGAAAGTCCGAAAACCCAAAGGGAGAGACACGTGGTAGCAGCCGATGTCACATCGGGATATCACCAATTAACATTTCAGAAATCAACTAATCGTGAATCAAGCAAATAAGAGGATGCATCATTTCAACGTTTCAAATATCGAAATCCCGAAAAGAGATAGGCATTCGGGGCATAGGCAAATAAACATTTCATACATCGGTGGTTCGAGAGTCGAGAGGTCGAGAGGTCGGGCTCTCGAATGAGTAAATCCTGAAAGAGATAAGACTGCGGTCTTATAAAGATTGGTCACATGGACTAGATCATATCCAGGCGAGGCTAAGGCGACAAAGGGACGAATCGGGAACCCAGGGTTCAAAGGATCGGGAATCCTAAGGACAAGGCGTCGGGTTCTTTCGAGGTTAAGTCCCGAAGTACATAGAGCCATAATCATATGAGAATGGTCACGTGGGCCAAATCACAGCCCAAGGGGAAAATCGTTGATTGAAGCCTTTTCGACATTTCAGGGGATTGGAAGGTCGAGGAGTCGAGGACTCTCGACATTGGGAAACATAAAACCTTGAAGCATGATCATTGTATTTCCTATTGTGGGACATGAAATGCATTTTGGAGGGAAAAGTCACAGGCATGTGCAAAGTTCGTGACAGGGCAAGAAGGACTTGTGGATTGTTGTGAACAATGATTCCCATGGGGATCGAAAGAGCTAATTCGTCTCGAGAATTGAATGAATGATCCTGTGAGCGGACGTAGAGTGCAGCTGCATCTGCATTATCAAGCAAGGGAGTTAGGGATCTTATAGTTAAGAAATCCCTTCGTGGAAATATGGTTCCTTTATGTAAGAATTAGGTATAAATCCCTTAGTGGAAATCCCTTAGTTTATAGTAAAATTAGGTCCCTTTATGTATCCCTTAGTTTATATTAAATTAGGTACCTTTATGTAAATTTAGGTGACCATAAAATATTTCACTGTTATGTATTTAGTTCAATTATATCCACAACTATCAAACAATTTGTCCTTAAATCTCTCAAGTGATCCAAATATATAATATAGCATTTGCACAGTTCATACGGTATATAACATAACATTATCACAAATATTACATTTGCTCCACCTCATCTTAATTTATATTAGGAATGCAAACAACCCTCAAACCCATCCCGTGTAACATGACAATAAAGGAATTAGTATAAAAACTCAATGACATTTAAACAATGCTAATGTGAAGTTTAAATAAATGGCATATAATCCATGCTCATGCAAGACCTTCACCTCATTGTGATTAAACCATGTGTGTGAGGTTATGAAGATTAAACTCTTTGTTTTGGGGATTCTAATGCATTAAATTATATGTGGTATTTGTGGATCCAGCCATAGGGAACTTTTAAGGAATCTTAAAGAAATTTTCTAATACATTTTTTTAGTGGATCCAACCATGGGGAACTTTTAATGAATCCAATTGTTTGTTGTTTTTCTGAATTGATTTCCATTGGCGAACCCAAATTATGATTTCAATGACTTATTTGTGTGGGTTTTATTGATTATTATGAAAATACTATGGTTTTATATTCTTTCCCTTATCCATTTAGTCATAATTCCTTGCCTCAGCAGTCAGTCAAGAGCCGAATCTATGGTCATCACTTCGGTGTTTAAAGACTTATAGATTCAAATGACCTGCTTTTATGTGCATGGATGATGAGTGAAGGATAATAATTTTCCATGTTGTCTATTCCTTGCTTATATTTTAGTTGATTGATTCATGACTAAATGTTTAGTCTTTGCGTCTTCTTATTTGATGTGCATTGTGAATGATAAAACTATGAGTTGAATGGTAGTCCCTTGGTGAACCCAATTTTTGATTTCAATGACTTTGATGTGTTGGTTTTATTGATTATTATGAAAATATTGTGGTTTTATCTTCTGTTACTTATCCCTTCGGTGTTTCAATACCTATAGATTCAAAGGCCCTGCTTTTCTGTGCATGGATGATGAGCGAAGGATAAGAATTTTTCATGTTGTTTATGAACCCCTTACTTATATTTGAGTTGATTGATTCATGGTTGAATGTCTAGTATTTGCGCCTTCTAATGAGTGAATACCTATACGAATTGATTGATTAAAAAATTGATTTATCTCTGTGTTTTTAATTGCTTGAACTTCGGTACATCTCTTCATTTTTATTGATAAAATCTGCATTGTGGATAGATATTGAGGAGAGATGTCGACACGAGATTCTCCAAACATTCCTTACAAATTCTCTAGGTTATCCCAAGAAGGAATAATAAGAACTCCTTCGACTGAGACTTCGAGTGAGAAACAACAATCTTGTCAGAGGTGATTTTCAAATGAGTCTGTGAATAGATCAACTGGAGAACCTTCTCAATCAAGTGTTATGAATGAAATCTTTTTATATAGGTTGTGCATCGATACTCCTACACCTGTGAATGTAGGGAATACCTCTGGACAAGAGAATGTTTCTAGTAAATTTTTTTTATTTTGTTTATTTTTGTTGTATTTTTTTGTATTTAAATTTATGTGAGGTTAAATCTTGAAGTTACTTTCAAATGTGTGTGTAGACAATCAGTTTAGAGAAAGGGATGACAATGAAAGAGAGAGTGGTTCTCACGAAGATTAAAGTGTCAGTGCAGAGGGTGAAGGTGGATTTAGGAGGCCGCGCTATCAAGAAACATAAGATTACACACCTACATCCACCTATCCTTTAGATGTTGGTGATGAACTTCCCTGGGAAGAGAGTACTGAAGCAATGACACTTGAGCGATGCTCAAGTGTTAAAATGAGGTTGTAAAATGATTTGGTGGTCTTGGAACTTCCTCAGGAGAGCAAACAAATCTTGCAAATTGTTTTGCATTCATTGGAAAACTTTATGGATGCATATCAGAAAATGGGGTAACCACTGACAGTTTTTTCGATCTAATGAGGCGACGAAAGTTAGAGGTGATGGGTCCTGATAAATGGGAGGTAGTAAAAAATAGAGTTTCAAAAGAATACACCATTTCCATGCTCAATTTCAAAGAGGTCCCAAAGTGGAAGATGTTGAAGGTGCAATATTTTAAGCACCCTGACTTTGCAGGACATCTGTATAACAAGTTTTTGGCGGCATATGGGAAATTGTCATGGAACGATGAGGTTCCACACTATTTTGAAAGACACCTTTTTACAAATTTTTTCTTACACATCCACCCTGATTATACTATTCTACCATCCAAATATTATGGGACTGGTAAAGGATGTACATATGATCGAAAAAGGGGAATATCAAAGTGCGGTATTGCCAAGGCCTCCATAACCTTTAGTTTATCCACTTTTTTTTTTTCTTTTTCCTCTTGGATTTGTAGAGAATGGTAGCAAGGGAGTTTACATGGTTCTCTTCATGGCATGGTGACCAATGTGTTAAGATTTATTCTCGATTCTGTGTGAAAATATAACATAGTGGCGTTTAGTCAGTTTCTTTCACAACGTAGCACTCATTGTTTCAACCTTGCTCTCAGCTAGTGCAGAATACGCTCCCTTCCTCTGTATATCTCATTTCACATACTTACCGATTCGATGTAATCATGTTATTAGTTCTGGAAAAAATTTCTCGTTATAATACAATCAACCTGACATTTTGTTGTATAACGTACTCTTGTATTTCATAACTCTATGTTCCATACATTTCTTTATATTATGCTTTCCTTATACAACGTATTACTCTATTGTCACATCTCTGTATAATGAGTTCTTTAAGTTTATGTCCCCTATAGTATACCCAACATTGATGGGTTCTCTCTACCATGTGTTTCCTCGTGTCGTGTTTATGTTCAATGAACTATGTTGAAGGGTTCTCTATATATGGTTATTCTTGATTTCTTTCAGTCAAAACACTGTTCTTGGGGTCGGGGTAAAATTTACTTATGCATTTCACTTGAACGCTATTCTGTATTACAAGTTCCTCTTGGTTAAGTTCATCATGAAGTTCGGGTTTTGTGATTTTATTTAGTGGTTACCAATATTTCATAATCGTAACCCTTCGGGTTCCTCTCTCGTTTCCCTATGGTCAAAAACCTTGATTCTCTGTAAGATTTTATTTTGATTTGGGTCTGTGTCGAGGGCCTGTAATAATCCCCAAATTTACCATATAAAAAAAACAAATTATTCGGGACATTAAATCTCTTCCCTCCTTGAACAACTTAATTCGACAGATCTCAACTTAATAAATGTGGGTAGTTTTTTCATCACAATTTTTCTTTCGCAATGTTTTACACTACCATTTTATCAATAAAACCAAATATTATACATACAAATGACAAATCTGAGTTATTTCCATATTGGTACAATAATCATATATTTATGAAGGTTAAGGGATATCCTCACTATACCCCATTCTCATAGTTACTAACATACTTATTCACTAATGAACATATAAAGGGTTATCCTTTGAATGATTAAAACTCCACTAGCATTGCAACCATCCCTATGCATAAACATTAATGTTTAGATTACAAAAACCCCACTAGAATTACAAAATTCCCTATGCATAAACATTAACATTTAGATTAGAAAGAACCCACTAGAATTACAAAAATCCCTATGCATAAACATTAACATTTAGATTACAAAGACCCCACTAGAATTACAATAATTCCTATGCATAGACATTACTCATATCATATAGGGTCTATACAAATTTTGATTTTAAAGCATATATCGCATACTTAATATTAGGGACTATATGAATTTCAAATTCAATGCATACATCACAGACTTAATATAAAGGGTTCAATGCATATATCACAGACTTAAAATAAACATGGCTTTATTCTAAATGATTAAGTAATAGACTTTGTGGCGAACTGTCTATGGTTACACCCTGACCTCTATTACCACAGTAAATAAAACATGGTTTCAGTTGGCATCGTTACGATGTCCAATTATAACCGTTATCCTTCCTGAATTGATTAACACTAATGAACCAGATGGTCAGACCATAACTGAACGAGAGGTTTGTACGTGACAAGGGGGTAGAGTTGCACCCTAACTAAGTTGTTCTCATATTGCAATAACTTTGTTATGAATGTCAATGAGGGGTTTGTGAGACAATGATTAAAACCTCTTTCCAACCTATTAGTGGCTACCTACAAGAGTAATCCCTGAGGTTGTCACTTGGCCTCGTGTCCAATACAAACATGCCACCTCCATCTTCTCACATGGCCAAGTACAGTCTTCGTAAATCCCACTATTACTCTGAACAATGAAGGTTTTCTAGGATTATTGTTCAATTCTCCTTTGGCTCCGAGTCTTCTACGAAACACCTTAGTGCTAACCCTGTTATTTTTCCTGTGAGGAAGACAAACGACATGGAGGTCCCTACTCAGCGTAAAGAAATAAATGCCTACACAACTGCTCGGTAAGTCCACCACAGACTTTAATGCTTAAGTTACATGTAGTGTAGTGATAATGTTTGGGAAGGGTTAAAGGTAGTTGTGATTGTCTCTGCAACTAACCTTGAAAGTATTCCCTCCATTCTCTATGTGCAATATATTCTTGGTTCATAGTGGTTTAAGAAACCACAAGTTGTTACCACCCTCCAACAATATTTCCATTGGTTACTGGTGTGAAACTTGTACAAGTGACTTCCTCTTCCTAGTTCCATAGTTGATGGTAAAAAATTTAGGGTTTGTTTTCGAGAAGTTACGATGTGCACAGGCTCACCTCAATTGTGTGTGGCATACCTACCGATGATATTTTTGTGGTTAAAATCTTGTGCAGTTTTCGACTGTGTTCCTTAAACCCTCTTGTGGTGTACTATATGTATGTCATTATTCTTTGTGCAATATGTTTTTAATATCTCTTGCCTTCGCAAGAAGGCGAGGATGGCATGAATAACCAAACCCTTGATTCTTAAATCCGTGAGAGTGCCTCCCTGGACTTACTGGAATTCATTTCGTTTTAAATCAACGGTGTAAAGTTATAAAGGAAAGAGACCATGTGGTTTGTAACGATATTCTTCCTTGCCATAGTGTGTGCATGTAGTATCCTGAATATAGTATCCATTCTATTTATTTCTCACATAATTTATATAGGAAGGGTCAAAGTCGTAAGACCTTACTTGATTTAAATAACTTACTTCCTCGAGTATATCTTCCGGGTATAGAATTTTTCCCTAAATTCTTTGTTCCTACACTGTGGTTATGGTGTTCATTTGTACTTCCTTTGCATGGGAAAAATGTTATTTAATTATCATTATCTGTGATAAATTCAATTAGTTCAAAAATGTAATTTGTGTTCCATTTCATACTCGTGTTCTTGTCTGTGGTTTATTCATCATCATTTTGTAAATTTAAAGTTTATGATACCAGTGTTTCATGACCCTATCTGAAATTCTAAATCCGGCAATAGCACCTTTTCTCAACATGCACTATACTATGCATACTATTTATCATCATGGTTATCAAAATCTTAGATATTTAGAAGAGTTCTTCTTGGTTATTTGCATTCTGGAATGCTTGATTAACTCTTTCGGTTACCAAAATCTAATGTTGGGACCCCTGTTTTACTTGCGAGGGTACCCATAAGATAATTTTAGGTCCACTTCTCCCCTTCAGGCCTGTGGAAAATTTGCCCAGCGACGCCAATGGGAATGCACCCACGCCAACCTCAAGATACATTTTTGTTCATGTATTAAATCTACAATGTTTTAATTTCGTGAATTCTTCCTGAACATTACTCTATCTTCAATATTTAATTTTCGTTGATTTCTTTCATAACTATGTTTACTGATATTGTTGATCTTTCCCTTGCAGGACTTAATCGCTATGAGGATGTGGATTGACGAGGTCACCTCACTCAAAAGGTATTCGAATTCCAACTTGTAGCGTTAAAAAAAAATAACCTCCCAGGTTTTGTTTAAAGTGATACAAGTTCCACCCTAGGATATTATTATCGTGATAGTTTTATACCAAGCTTCCATAGATAGATATTTACTTGTATATTCAATTCTTAAAGGAAAAATACAAAGGGGAAACCCTATATTGAATATGATTTCATTATTTAATAGCTATGATTGCATGTGTTATGTAGAATTTGAAGACTCTTTTTAAGTGTTGTATCGACTTTGAATTATGTAGTATGTTATATATATATATATATATAAATAACTGAACATTTGCTTCTAGGTTACTGTAATTAAAAAGGACTGTAACTTTCTACTCCATTACTACAGTCAGATTTAATGGAAAATACTTGAAATCTCAACTTATTCAAAAGTCAATAAGCATGTTTTTCTGTTATGTGTATTTATTCGTTTATGCAGTTTTGTGCTTCTATTCAAGTTACAATATATATATGTATCAATTTCATTGCAACTAAACTTCACAGTAGATTTCTTAACTTTATTGGTTGAATAAAAATTCAAACTGTAAGGGCTTATTTTGAAATCCATTTCATTCTATCAGCTATTAATCAACAAAACATTCAACCAGGAAATGAGTAGATGCACATATTTGAACAAAGTGTTGAGACAACAAATGGAACAACCAAGTTCCACCCAACAATAGAACATAACAACCAATCTAATTGCTCCATTCACCCCCTAGTCGATGTCTGATAAGAATTATTTTATGCAAATTCCACCAAGTGCAGGTATTCCTCCCACTTACTTGGTTTCGTCCTTACGTACATTCGTACCATATCTTCCACAATTTGGTTCATTCATTCAGTCTTCCCATGCCTTTGTGGATGGTAGCTTGTGCTGAAATTCAAATTAGTATTCAACCCTACAAACAATTTTTTCCAAAACGAAGATGTAAATTTGGCATCTATATCCAAAATCACCATTTTAGGAATACCATGTAGTCTAAAAATTTCCTTAATAAAAATTTCATTGATGTTAATATCTTTATATGTAGATTTCATAGGAATAAAATGTGTAGACTTGATAAGTTTATCGATTACTATAATAATTGAATCATTCTATTTTTTAGTTTTAGGCAAACCTGTGATAAAATCCAGTGAGATAGTCTCCCACGTCCATTCTAGTACAGGTAGAGGCTGTAACAAACCTGTTGGATGTTGGTGTTCAGCCTTCACCTTTTGAAAATATAGGCACTTAGATAAGTATTTTGCTATATTGCCTTCCATATTAGTCCAATAAAACAACTTCCTCAGTGTTTTTACCATTTTCTAGTATCTCGGATGACCATAATATGGCTTCTTGTGTACTTCATCCAAAATTGTTAGCTTTAATTCAACAAAATATGGTATGTATAGCCTATTTTTGAATCTTAGTAATCCATTTCTGTCCAAACTCAGATCTATTTTGTCTAAAGTTTCTGCATTATTTTGTAAATATGTCACTTCTTTTAGGTATTTTTCATCATTATTACTTGTAGCCTTTATCCTTTTCTCAATGTCTCTTTCTGCCTCGCTAATATTTATCTCAAACATCACAAGAATTATTCTACTTAAGTAATCTACCTCTTTATTTTCCTTACTCTTGATGTGTCTTACCTCGAAATCAAAGTCTCTCAGGAAGGCCATCCATCTTGCTTACCTTGCGTTAAGATCTGGTTGACTAAACAAGAATTTTACACCACTGTTATCAATTAGCAACATAAATTTTCTGCCCATTATATAGTGTCGCCACATTTTTAACGCATGAATTATAGCTATTAATTCCATGTCGTGAGTGATGTAGTTTTCTTCTATCTCTTTTAGTTTTCGTGATTCGTAACAAATAACGTGCCCTTCTTGAGTTAGGACACCTCGCAACCCTTCTTTTCTCGTATCCATGCAGACTGTGAAGTATTTATCTAGGTCTGCTACCCTTAAAATGGGTGTGGTTGTTAACAGTTCTTTTAACTTATTAAAATTGTCAGGTGACATTTCTGGGACCAAATAAACTTGGTTCCCCTTTTTTGTAGGGATGTGATAGGGTATGAAATTTTAGAGAATCCTTCTATAAATATGCGGTAATACCCGTTGATTCCCATGAATGACTAGATATCCTCTACATCCTTAGGGATAGGCCATTTCATGATGGCTCTTATCTTCTCTAGATTGACTACAATTCCCTCTTCAGATATTGCATGTTCTAGGTACTGTATTTTCTTTTGGTAAAAGTCACATTTGTCAAATTTTGCATAGAAATTGTGTTTTCTTAATGTCTGCAATACTATCCTTAGATATTCTTCATATTCTTCTTCCATTTTCAAATACACTAGAATGTTGTCAATAAATACCAAAACAAACTTATCTAGGTACTGACTAAATATGTTATTCATTAAACACATAAACGTTGTTGGTGCGTTAGTGAGATCAAATGGTATAACCAAAAATTCATAATGTCCATATCTCATCCTGAACATTGTTTTACTTATGTCTTCATCCTTTATTCTGACCTGGTGATAACCAGATCTTAAATCCAATTTAGAAAAAATCTTTGCCCCTCCCACTTGGTCAAACAGATCATTGATTCTAGGTAGGGGATACTTGTTCTTAACAGTCATTTTGTTTAACTGTCTGTAATCAATGGGTAATATTAGAGTTATGTATTTCTTTTTAACAAAAAGGACCTGTGCTCCCCATGGTGAGACACTTGGTCTGATGTATTCCTTGTCCAATAGTTCTTGTAGTTCAATTTTTAACTTTGTTAATTCGGGTAAACTTATTTTGTAGGGTGCCTTAGATATAGGGGCTGAACCAGGCAGCAGATCGATAGAGAAGTCTATCTCTCTTCTTGGGGGAAGTTAGGTATTCCGTCTACAAACAAATATCTAAATTCATGTAAGATGACAAAATATTCTAGGCTATGTTTATTTTCTTTTTCCAACAAATTTGTCAATTGGATAGCATAAATATGACAACCTTTACTCATGCACTTCTTAAATTGCATTGTTGAAATCTTCCTAACTGAGACTAGTTTTCATATGCCTTGTATTATCCTAACAATGTTGTTTTCATCTCTGTAAGTGAGTGATTTTTCATAACAATCCATAATTTCTGTATGCCTCTCTAACTAGTCCATTCCAATAATTATATCATAAGACCCTAATGGTAGAATATTTAGATTTATATTTTTGTTTTTCCCATCTAAACTGAACTCACAATCAGAAATGAAATCTGTTACTTTTCTTTCTGTTCATGTTGCTAGTTGTACTAGCCAAGAGTTTGTATGCCTTACTTTCTTAATCTTATTTGAATCCACTACACCAGGAGAAACATAACTCAAAGTAGCTTATGGATCAATTAAAACATAAACATGATTATTATTAACTTTACCTTCAACTTCCACTATAGTGGACTGGTGATCATCTTGTCAGCCATCCACCATTGCATTGATTCTGTGTAAGCTTCTACCCACATCTCCCACTGTAGAGGCCTCTTGAAAGTTGTGAACTGTGGTCCTTGTTGCAAAAGTTAATCGTCGACAGTTCCTCCTTAATTGAGGTTCTCCACATTCCCATCATTTTAATAGTCCTCTGGGGCTATCCCCAAACTTATTAGTTCCCATATTAACTGGTCTACCTCCCCCTTGGGTGTTCTGGTTATTGCAGTGGAAATATTTCCTTGGGAAATTCTTTGTTGCATTTCGGAAAGGGGCTGGTTGATAGCCCTTCTTCTGTTGGTTCATTTTGTCATGTTTCTTGTCTTTCCAAGCCTTGGGGAGTTGATAACATTGTTTGTATTGATCATAACTCATTCGGGCGTTTCTAAAAACTTTTCTTAACATCTTGGGGTTGTTGAACTCGATTATGTCCTTATAGGACTATGGTAAGCATCTTAGGAACTGTTGGATTTTTACTTTGTCTTCCCGGATATAAGGTACGAACCTTAATAACTCTAGGAATTTTTTTATCAAGTCATCCATAGTCATTTGACCGAGTCTTATCTCATAAAATTCCTTGTTCTTTATCTCATAATAACTCTCTCAAAAATACTCTTTCTTAAACTATTTCTTGAAATATGACCATTCCATCTGTTTTTCTTTTAAGTCCTTGGCCAACTTCAGGTCCTGCCACCATATACGCGCCTTTCCTTTCAGGTTATAAATAGCCATTTTGACCTTCATGTTGTTGGAATAATTGTAAATTTGGAAATATTTTTTTATGTCCAGTAACCATGCTTCAACCTCGTCCCCTTTCTTGGATTCTCTCTCAAAGGTGGACAGATTGATATTCTTAAATTCACCTTCCACGTGATCCACATGTTTCCTCTTTCTTCCCGTCGCTGTTTATTTTCTACTAATGGTGTGCCTTCAGAAGAAATGTTCTCATTTTCTGCTTCAGGACCAGAATTTTTAGAGGCTCTTTTGTTGATCTCTTCTTCCTCATTATTGTCTTTTGGGCTCTTCTCTGTTACTATTCTATGCAACAATACTTCATTTTTTTCTTGCTGGTCTTCTTGTACCTTTTCAGTTTCTCATTGTCTACCTTGAAAGATTGCAGTTCCACAATAAGGCTCCTCATGGTTTCCAAAACCTAGGTGGCTAGAATTCCTTCACTATTCTGCCCAGGTTCTCCAGGAGGTCCTTGATCGGGATTCTCCTCAAGTATGATCTCCTCTTCATTATGTTCTACCATTATCACAATAGAAATAAAAAAAAATTGTTTGTAAGAGTAAGCGTTTTTGTTAGTTTTTCATTAAAAATAAAAGAATGTATTAAACAAAAATTTTGGCCCTACTTTGAGGTCGAAATGTTGTAACCTTTTCTATGATACCATATGTAATGTTCCCCAAATTTACCATATAATTTTTTTTTTATCAAGGACATTAAATCTCTTCCCTCCTTGAACAACTTAATTCGACAGATCTCAACTTAATAAACGTGGGTAGTTTTGTCATCACCATTTTTCTTTCACAATGTTTTACACTACCATTTTATCAATAAAACCAAATATCATGCATAGAGACCACAACTCTTAGTTATTTCCATACTGGTACATTAATCATATATATATGAAGGTTAAGGGATATCCTCACTATACCCTAGTCTCTTAGTTACTAACATTCTTATTGACTAATGGACATATAAAGGGTTATCCTTTGAATGATTAGAACCCCACTAGGATTACAACCATCCCTATGCATAAACGGTAATGTTTAGATTACAAAAACCCCACTAGAATTACAAAAATCCCTATGCATAAACATTAACGTTTAGATCACAAAGAGCCCACTAGAATTACAAAAATCCCTATGCATAAACATTAACGTTTAGATTACAAAGAGCCCACTAGAGTTACAATAATCCATATGCATAGACATTACTCATATCAGATAGGGTCTATATGAATTTTGAGTTTAAATCATATATCACATACTTAATATTAGGGACTATATGAATTTTGAATTCAATGCATACATCATAGACTTAATATAAAGGGTTCAATGCATATATCGCAGACTTAAAATAAAGGTGTCTTTATGCTAATTGCTTAAGTAATAAAATTTGTGGCGAACTGTCTATGGTTACACCCCGACCTCTATTACCACAATAACTAAAACATGGTTACAGTTTGCATCGTTACGATGTCCAACGATAACCATTATCCTTCCTGAATTCGTTAACACTAATGAACCAGATGGTCAGACCTTAACTGAATGAGAGGTTTTGACATGAAACAGGGCATAGTCACGCCCTCACTGAGTTGTCCTCATATAGCAATAAATTTGGTATGAATGTTGATGAGGGGTTTATGAGACATTGATTAAAACCTTTGTCCAACCTATTAGTGACTACATGCAAGAGTAATCCCCAAGGTTGTCACTCGACCCTGTGTCGAATACAAATGTGCCACCTCCATCATGTCACATGGCCAACTACAGTCTTCATAACTCCCACTATTACTCTACGTAGTGAAGGGTTTCTAGGATTATTGTTTCATTCTCCTTTGTCTCTACGTCCTCTGCAAAACACCCCAATTCTAACTGTGACATCCCAAAAAAATAAAGTATTTTTGAAATTCGAAAATGGTTAGAGAATTATTTCCGTTTTTGGTAAAATTGAACTTGGAATTTTTTTTCCATTTATGGCAATTCTGAATTTCGAATTTGATAAATTGTAATTAATTATTATGGCTGTTGGGCAGAGACCTGATTTGACCCAACTAACTATTTGACTATGACACTTGTATGTAAACAAAATATTGTTTTATTTATTGCAGGAGGACAAATGGAACAACCATGTTAAATTTAGCTGACCATGACTCCATGGGTGGGGAACATGTTGGAACTACCTCTGGGTGGATTGTTACAAGTGGAAAATCAGGGATTTGGCCATTGGAAACCCCTGAAAATCATTGATTTAGAAAGGTGTGAAAATTCCCAAGGGAGGGAAAAAGACCTAGGCAAAAAGGATTGTTTTGATATATAACATATGTGAGGAGGCAGGACACTACCTAGTATGATGGGGAAAATGAATTATTGTATACTTGTTGTTATGAACATTGGATATTGAGTGTGAGGCAAGGAGAGGACTACAGATGGAGGAAACATTGTTGAAGAGGATATTTCAAGTTCTCCATCATGGACTCATGGCCATGCTAGGGGGTGAATCAGACAAGTAATTTGGTTGTCCTATTCTACGCTTGAGAGGAATGTGGTTGTCCCCTTTGTCTTCCCTTGAACTAGTTCAAATATGTTAATCTTCCCCTTTTTGTTCTGAATGATTTTGTGTATCTAATATAATGCATTTGTTTGTACTAAGTTGAAATAGCTTCCATAGATGACATATGTTCATTGTATGAAGTTTACAATCAAAGACTAAATTCTGGGTATGTGTGACATCCCCCAGAAATAAAATATTTTTATTTTTGTGTGTTGGAAATTTATTTCCATTTTTGGCAAATTCGAATTTGGAAAATTTTTGCCATTTATGGCAATTTCGAATTTCGAATTTAATAATTGTATTTAATTATTGTGACTGTTGGGTAGAGATATGTTTGGACTCAACTGACTATTTTATTATGACACTTGTATCACAAAAAAATATTTATATTAATTGCAGGAGGACAAATGGAACAACCATGTTAAAATCAGCTGACCATGACTCCATGAGTGGGGAACATGTTGGAACTGCCTCTAGGCTGATTATGAGAAGTGGAAAATCAGATATTTGGTCACTGGAAGCCCCTGAAAATCAGGGATTAAGAGAGCTGCGAAAATCTCCAAAGGAGGGAAAAAGACACGGGAAAAAATTGATAAATAGCATATGTGAGGAGGCAGGACGCTGCCAAGTATGCCGGGAAAGGATCCCTGAGCTCTCTTTCTATTATGAACACTACGAATTGAGTGTGAGGCAAGAGGAGCCTGCTGAAACAGAATTGCCTTGCCGTTATGAGAACTGTGAGTAAGTGTGAGGCAAGAGGATAACTGTTGGAATTGAAGGACATTATTGAGGAGGAGTTTCCAAGTTCTCCCTCATGGATTCATGGTCAGGCTAGGGGGTGAATCGGGCAAGTGAATTTGGTTGCCTTATTCTACGGTTGGGAGAAACGTGGTTGTTCCCTTTCTTCTCCCGCGGATTGGATTCATATATGTTGATCTACCCCTCTCTATTTTGAATGGCTATGTTTTGATTGATGGCAAATATCTGATGTGTGATTATATCTAATTGCATTAATGTAAACCTTTCCCTCTCTGTTCTTGGATGTTTTGTGGGTAACTGATATTATGCATCTAATTGTTTCTAAATTGGAAATAATTCTTTTAATGGATGATGTTTATCGTGGTATTAAATGTACAATCACAGTCTAAATTCTAGATTGGTCCCTCCCGAAATCTGGAAGTGCTAGGCAAATTTATTTTTATAGAAGTTGAGTTGAAGAAAGCATGTCGATTTACTGGTTAGGTTTAATCTGAAGTCAAAATACTAGATGTACAAAATTTGGAAAGTTAAAGAATGATGGGAACACTAGAATCCAAACTCAGATCCCTCAGATTATCATTTATAATTTCCAAACTCTGATGGAATGATATTTTTATTGTTGTATTTACATAGATGCACAGATATAGTATTGTTGATGTTTAATGCATTGTTTAAAGAGGCTCTGAGTGAACATAATAGGAGTTACCTTTTACATAACCTGTTACCCTATTGTACCCCTTTTATAAATTATATGCGTATAAAACTCAAAAGTTAGATTTTTTTTGGAATTCTGATAAGTAAACGGATATTGAATCCTTCTACACCTGCCGTTTAACAGAACGAAAGTAAGAATATCAGTACAAGGTAAAAATCTTAGAATTATGAAAATAATTTGATTTTTCGGCACTCGAGACTTGCTGGTTACATTTATACGAAGTTCCCTTGCTTTTCCAAACACCGAAATCCCGAAGTGTTGGTCACACACCCTTTCACCTTTCGAAATTCAGGAGTTGTTGTGTGTTGTTGTTTGGCATTTGAAACCCCGAAACCCCGAATCCTGAAATCCCGAAGTGTTGGTCCCAGACCTTTTCACCTTTTGGAATTCGAGAGTTGTTGTGTGTTGTTGTTTGGCTTTTTGAAACCCCGAAACCCCGAAACCCCGAATCCCAAAATCCTGAAATTTTAGTTCCTTTCTTTTTCGCAACTCGGAAATTGTTGTACATTGGATGTTTGGCTATGGAACTCACGAAGTTATGAACCCCGAAATCCCGAAATATGGGTATCACCTTTCTTTTCTTTCGCATTTCATAAGTTTGTTCATATTGACGTTTGGATACTCGAACTCGCGAAGTTCCGAACTTCGAAATCTTGAAATACAGGACCCACTTTTATTTTTTCTCTTTTTTGAAAGTTTGTTTAAGTTAATAATTGGACACTGGAACTCATGAAGTTCTGAACCCCGAAATCCCGAAATGCGGGTCTCACCTTTCCTTTTTCGCACTTCGAAAGTTTTCACATGTTGTTGTTTGGGTACTTGAACTCACGAAGTCCCGAACCCCGAGACCCCAAAATGTGGGTCTCACTTTTCCTTTTTCGCATTTCGGAAGTTCGTATATGTTGAAGTTTGGAGCACTTGAACTCATGAAGTTCTGAACCCTGAAACCTCGAAGCACTAGTCCAGCCTTCCCTTTGTTTCACATTTCATAGTTTTGTATCTGTTGATGTTTGGCTTCTATACTATTGAAATCCTGAACTCTGGAATCCCAAAATGCTGGTCACTTTCCGCGATTTCGGAAATTGTTGTGCGTTGATGTTGGTTGTTGTACTCGCGAAGTCCCGAAATCTGAGATCCCGAAATGCTGGTCACTTTTCGGGTTTTCAGGAATTGTTTTGTGTTGATGTTAGTTGTTGTATTCGCGAAATACCAAACTTCAAAATCTCGAAATGCTAGTCACTTTTCATGATTTTGGGAATTTTTGTGCGTTGATGTTAGCTGTTGTACTCGCGAAAATGACGAACTCTAAAATCTTGACATGATGGTCACTTTTCAGGATTTTTGGGAGTTGTGTGTTGATTGGAGAGTCTTCATTCCAGATAGAGGTATGGAAGAAACAAACAATATTACAAGTCATTTGAATTGCAAACATATGGTAATATTTTTATGTAGGGAATTGGCCAATAAAATCCCAAAGTTACTTGTATTGTTAAGACTGTGGTAGTGTTTATAGGCACAAACAGATAGAAAAGTAATTATAAATTACGGGATCTTAGATAAACATTGAAGTGAAGAGTAAACACTTTTATATCGTCGACTAGGAAACTTTAATTTGAATGGTGAGGACAACCGACGACAATAAGGATTCTAACAAAATTTCAAACTCAAGCCTCATAACATAAATCTTACTTGCTTGAAATCTCAGAACTTTTCATGGATAAATGTACAAAAAAAAATAAAATTGTGACAGTTTTTTGAGGTACATTACATATGGTATCAGAGAAAAAGTTACAACACTGGGCCTAAACAGGGCCACATTAATTGCTTAGTATATATTCTAATTTATGAAAAAACTAATAAATCTTGTGGATTACAAACATAAATATTTTTTGTTTTGTCTTGAATAATGGCAGCTCAAGAAGGTGCAGAAATCAGGGTGGAAGAGAATCCGCAACAAGGACCTCCTAGAGATCCAAGACAGAATAGTGATGGAATCTCACCCACGGAGGTGTTGGAAATAATGAGGAGCCTTATTGTTGAACTACAGGTTTTCAAGGCCGACAATGAAAAATTGAAGAAGGCACAATAGGAACACCAAGAGATAAATGAAGTCCTGCTACGTAGTATAGTAACCAAGAAAAATCCAAAAGATGATAACCATGAGGAAGAGGTCAGCAAAAGGGCCTCCAAGAATTCTGGTGCGAAAACAGAAAAATGAGACAGCTCCTCTAAAGGGACACCTTCAACTAAAGACAAAACCACACCAGACAGAAAAATAAAACAAACAGACCACCTTGAAGGAGAATTTAAAAAGATTAAACCAGCTACTTTTGATGGAGAATCCAGGATAGGAGAAGAAGTCGAGGCATGGTTTTTAGACATAAAAAAAAATACTTCCATATCTACAACTATTCCAGCAACATGAAGGTCAGAATGGCCATCTACAATCTGAAGGGGAAGGCCAGCATTTGGTGGCATGACCTGAAATTGGCCAAGGGCCTAAAAGAGAAACAATTGGAATGGTCTGATTTTAAGAAGTTTTTTAAGAAACAATACCTTTCTGAAAGCTATTATGAAAGGAAGACGAAAGAATTCTATGAGTTACGACTCAGACAAATGATGATGGAGGACCTTATAAATAAATTTCTGGAACTACTAAGGTTCATACCATACATCCAAGAGGATAAGGTAAAAATCCAACAATTCTTAAGCTATTTACCACAGTCCTACCGGGACAGAATTGAGTTTGACAACCCCAAATCCTTGGGTGAGGCATTCGGGAAAGCATGAATGTGATATGACCAGTATAAACAGTGGGTAGAGTTTCCCAAGACCTGGAAGGATAAGAAGAAAGATGGAATAAACCAACAGAAGAAGGGATACCAGCCAGCTCCTTATCAGAATGCAGCAAAAAGTTTTCCAAGCAAGGATTTTCACTCCAATCATTTGAACACGCAAGGTAGTGGTAAACCGGTGAACCTGGGAATGAAGAAGTTTGGGGACAAATCCCGCGAGCCGTTAAAGTGTTGGGAGTGTGGAGAGCCTCATCTAAGGAGGAACTGTCCATGTTTAATTGCAACAAACATAACTGATGTTCACAATTTGCAGGAAGCCTTGATAGTTGGTGACATGGGCAGAAGTTTGCATCGGATAAATGCAGCCATAGATGGTCGACAAGCAAACCACCAGTCCTCAGTGGTAGAAGTCGAAGGTAAAATCCATCATACCCTAATTTCTGTTTTAATTGACCCTAGAGCTGCATTAAGTTATATTACTCTCGATGTAGTAGAGTCAAATAAACTTAAGATACAAAAGCACAAAAAATATTGGCTTGTACAACTAGCAACAGGTGCTAAAAGAAAAGTAGTCAACTTTATTTTTGATCTTGAGTTCATCTTAGATGGTCAAAGGATAAGGACCAATCTGAACATCCTACCACTAGGATCTTATGATATGATTATAGGGATGGATTGGTTGGAACAACACAAAGAAGTACTAGACTGTTATACAAAGATACTTAGCTACAAAGATAATTTTGGCACTATTAGAACAACCCAAGGCATACCAAAACCTGTGTCAGTTAGACAAGTTTCAGCGATGCAATTCAAGAAATGTATTAGAAAGGAATGTCAAGTTTACGCCATCCAAGTAACGGATCTATTAGAAAAATAAGATAAGCCCAAGTTAGAAGACTTTGCTGTCCTACGTGAATTCAAAGACATGTTTGTTGATGAGATACCATAACTACCTCCTAGGAGAGAAATAGATTTCTCCATAGACTTACTACACGAATCAACCCCTATCTCAAAAGAACTCTACCGAATGAGTCTACCAGAACTTACAGAATTAAAAATACAATTACAGGAATTGTTGGATAAAGAGTATATCAGACCAAGTGTCTCGCCATGGGGAGCACCGATCGTCTTTGTGAAAAAGAAAGACGGTACGCTAAGACTATGTATCGATTATAGACAACTAAACAAAGTGACCATTAACAACAAATACCCCTTACCCAGGATAAATGATCTGTTCGATCAAGTTGGTGAGGCCAAGATCTTCTCAAAATTGGATTTACGATCCGGATATCATCAAGTTAGGATAAAATACCAGGACATAAAAAAAACATCTTTTCGAACAAGATACGAACACTACGAGTTTGTAGACATACCTTTCGAACTCACTAATGCACCAGCCACATTTATGTGCTTGATGAATAACATTTTCAGTTAATACTTAGACAAGTTCGTAGTAGTATTTATCGCCGATATTCTGGTCTATTCTAAAACGAAGGAGGAACATGATGAACACTTACGAATAGTTATGAAAACACTAAGGAAACACAAACTATACGCAAAATTCGACAAATGTGATTTTTATCAAAAAGAAATACAATATTTAGGACATGTCATTTCCTTGGAAGGTATTGTTGTAGACCCAGAAAAGATAAAAGCCATTATGGAATGGCCAGTGCCTAAGGATGTGGCAGATATCCGGTCATTCATGGGAATCACTATATATTATCACAGATTTATAGAAGGGTTCTCGAAGATAGCCTACTCTATCACGTCATTACAAAAGAAAGGGACCAAGTTTAACTAGTCACAAAAGTGTCAAGACAATTTTAACAAGTTAAAAGAATTATTGACATCAGAACCGATTTTGAAGGTAGCAGACCTAGATAAAGACTTCATAGTATGCGTTGATGCAAGTAAAGAGGGACTAGGTGGTTTTCTAACTGAGGAAGGGCACGTGATTTTCTATGAGTCTCGAAAATTAAAAGAACACGAGCGAAATTATGTTACTCATGACTTAGAATTGGCAACAGTAATACATGCCTTAAAAATTTGGCGACGCTATATAATGGGCAGAAAATTCTTACTATTGACAGATAATAGTGGGGTGAAATATTTTTTTAACGAACCAGACCTTAATGCAAGACAAGCAAGGTGGCTAGCCTTCCTAAGAAAATTCGACTTCAAGGTTAGACATATCAAGGGTAAGGAAAATAAAGTAGGAGATGCTTTAAGCCGCAAAATCCATGGGTTATTTGAGATAAACATCAGCAAGGCAGAAAGTGATCTGGAACAAAGAATAAGGACGACAGGTATCAATGATGGAAATTACACTAAGATAATGGCAGAATTTCAAAATAGTATCGCAAACTCAAATAAACCAGATATAAGTATCGACAAGAAGGGACTATTAAGATTTAAAAACAGACTTTACATACTAGATTCAACAGAGCTAAAATTAACTCTTTTAGATGAAGTGCATAAGAAACCATACTATGGCCATCCAGGCTACCAAAAAACAATAACAACACTCATAAAACTATTTTACTGGCCTAACATGAAGGGCGAAACAACAGAATATTTGGCTAGGTGCCAAGATTGTCAACAGGTCAAGGCCGAACAACAGCATCCAACCAGCCTATTACAACCATTACCAGTACCAGAATGGAAATGGGAGACCATATTGTTGGAATTTATAACAGGTTTTCCTAAAACTCAGAAACATAATGATTCTATCACGGTTGTAATCGATAAAATCAGTAAGTCTGCACACTTTATTCTTGTAAAGTCTACTTCTAAAGCTATTAACATTGCTGAAATATTCATGAAATAATTTTTTAGACTGCATGGTATTCCTAAAATGGTGATTTCAGATAGAGACGTAAGATTCACATCCACTTTTTGGAAGGAATTGTTTGCAGGGATAAATACTAATTTGAATTTCAGTACAAGTTATCATCCACAAATGGATGGATAGACTGAAAGGAAAAACCAAATCATAGAGGATATGCTCCACATGTATGTAAGAACAAAACCGAACAAGTGGGAAGACTACCTACACTTGGTAGAATTTGCATATAACAATGGGTACCAAACTTCGTCTAAGTTGAGCCCTTTTGAAATATTGTACGGCAGAAAGTATACAACTCCAATTAGATGAGATAACCCAGTTGACAGACTCATGGTTGGACCAAATATGCTCCAAGAAATGGTGAACATGGTAAGGAAGGTACAACAAAACTTGAAAGAGGCACAGGACAGACAGAAGAGCTATGCGGATCATAAAAGAAGACACTTGGAATTTCAAATGGGAGACCATGTTTATTTGAAGGTCAAAGCCCAAAAGAGATCGTTGAAGTTGGGGAATTATGTCAAGCTAGCACCCAGGTTTTGTGGGCCCTTCGAGATACTAGCCTGAATTGGACCCGTAGCATATCATCTTGCACTTCTAGCTAATCTAAGAATTCATAATGTATTTCATGTGTCTTTGCTGAAAAAGTATATTCATGACCCTACTCATATGATTGATTGGAACTTGGTGCAGGTGGAACCCAAAGGCAAGTTCCAGGTGGAACCCCTGCGCATTCTGGACCAGAGAGAAATAACACTTCGGAACAGAGTCATCGCTCAGGTAAAGGTGCAATGGAAGCACTTTAGTCTTGAGGAGGCCACTTGAGAACTGGAAGGAGATTTGCGGAAATCTCATCCAATCCTATTCCAGGAAAGGAACGAACACTAAGGACAATGTTTTACTAAAGGGGGAAAGGATGTGGCATCCCCCAAAAATAAAATATGTTTATTTTTGTGTGCTAGAAATTTATTTTCATTTTTGGCAAATTCGAATCTGGGATTTTTTTTCCATTTATGGCAATTCTGAATTTCAAATTTAATAATTGTATTTAATTATTGTGACTATTGGGTAGAGATCTGTTTGGACTCAACTAACTAGTTGACTATGACACTTGTATCACAACAGAATATTTATATTAATTGAAGGAGGACAAATGGAACAACCATGTTAAAATCAGTTGACCATGACTCCATGAGTGAGGAACATGTTGGAACTGCCTCTAGGCTGATTATGAGAAGTGGAAAATCAAATATTTGGCCACTGACAGCCCCTGAAAATCAGGGATTAAGAGAGCTCCGAAAATCCCCAAAGGAGGGAAAACGATCGGGGCAAAAATTGATAAATAGCATATGTGAGGAGGCAGGACGCTGCCAAGTATGCTGGGAAAGGATTCCTGAGTTCTCTTGTTGTTATGAACACTGTGGATTGAGTGTGAGGCAAGAGGAGCCTGCTGAAATAGAATTGTCTTGTTGTTATGAGCACTGTGAGTAAGTGTGAGGCAAGAGGATAACTGTTGGAATTGAAGGACATTGTTGAGGAGGAGTTTCCAAGTTCGCCCTCATCGATTCATGGTTAGTCTAGGGGGTGAATCGGGAAAGTGACTTTGGCTTCCCTATTCTATGGTTGGATGGAACGTAGTTTTTCCCATTGTCTTCCCACAGATTGGATTCAGATATGTTGATCTACCCCTCTCTAATTTGAATGGCTATGTTTTGATTGATGGCAGGTATTTGGTGTGTGATTATATCTAATTGCGTTAATGTAAACCTTTCCCTCTCTGTTCTTGGATGTTTCGTGGGTAACTTATATTATGCATCTAATTGTTTCTAAATTGGAAATAATTATTTCAATGGATGACGTTTATCGTGGTATTAAATGTACAATCACAGTCTAAATTCTGGAGTGGTCCCTCCCGAAATCTGGAAGTGCTAGGAAAATTTATTTTAATAGAAGTTGAGTTTAAGAAAGTGGGTCCATTTATGGGTTAGGTTTAATCTGAAGTCAAAATACTAGATGTACAAAATTTGGAAAGTTAAAGAATGTTGGGAACCCCAGAATCCAAACTCAGATCCCTCGGATTATCATTTATAATTTCCAAACTCTCATGGAATGATATTCTTATTCTTGTATTTACATAGATGCATAGATCTAGTATTGTTGACATTTAATGAATTGTTTAAAGAGGCTTCGAGTGAACATAATAGGAGTTACCTTTTACAAAACTTGTTACCCTATTGTACCCCTTTTATAAATTATATGCGTATAAAACTCAGAAGTTAGATTTTTTTTGGAATTTTGATAAGTAAACAGATATTGAATCCTTCTACACCTACTGTTTCAAAGAACGAAACTAAAAATATTAGTACAAGGTAAAAATCTTAGAATTGTGAAAATAATGTGATTTTTCGGCATTCGGGACTTGCTGGTTACATTTATATGAAGTTCCCTTGCTTTTCCAAACCCTGAATCCTGAAATCCCGAAGTGTTGGTCCCACACCCTTTCACCTTTCAGAATTCGGGAGTTGTTGTGTGTTGTTGTTTGGCATTTGAAACACCGAAACCCCGAATCCCGAAATCCCAAAGTGTTGGTCCCACACCCTTTCACCTTTCCGAATTTGGGAGTTGTTGTGTGTTATTGTTTGGCTTTTTGAAACCATGAAACCACAAATCTTGAAATCCCAAAATGTTAGTTCCTTTCTTTTTTGTAACTTGGAAGTTGTTGTACGTTGGATGTTTGTCTATGGAACTCACGAAGTTCCGAACCCTGAAATCCTGAAATACTGGTCTCACCTTTCTTTTCTTTCGCATTTCAGAAGTTTGTTCATATTGTTGTTTGGATACCAGAACTCACAAATTTCCGAACCCCAAAATCCTGAAATGCAGGACCTACTTTTCCTTTTTTTCTTTTTCGAAAGTTTGTTTATGTTAATAATTGGACACTGGAACTCGCGAAGTTCCAAACCCCGAAATCCTGAAATGCGGGTCTCACCTTTCCTTTTTTTCGTTTCATAAGTTTTCATATGTTGTTGTTTGGGTACTTGAACTCACAAAGTCCTGAAACCCGAAACCCCGAAATGCGGGTCTCACTTTTCCTTTTTCGCATTTCAGAAGTTCGTATATGTTGAAGTTTGGGGCACTTGAACTCACGAAGTTCCGAACCCCGAAACCCCGAAGCACTAGTCCAACCTTCCCTTTGTTTCGCATTTTGGAGGTTTGTATCTGTTGATGTTTGGCTTCTATACTCGCGAAATCCCAAACTCTGGAATCCCAAAATGTTGGTCACTTTCCGTGATTTCGGGAATTGTTGTGCATTGATGTTGGTTGTTGTACTCACGAAATTCCAAACTCCGAGATCCCAAAATGCTGGTCACTTTTCACGATTTTGGGAATTGTTGTGTGTTGATGTTAGCTGTTGTATTCGTGAAATCCCGAACTCCGAAATCCTGAAATGCTGGTAACTTTTCACAATTTCGAGAATTGTTGTGCGTTGATGTTGGTTGTTGTACTCACGAAAATCCTGAACTCTGAAATCCCGACATGCTGGTCACTTTTCGTGATTTTCGGGAGTTGTTGTGTGTTGATTGGAGAGTCTTCATTCTAGATAGAGGTATGGAAGAAACATACTGTATTACAAGTCGTTTGAATTGCAAACATATGGTAATATTTTTATGTAGGGAATTGGCCAATAAAATCCCAAAGTTACATGTATTGTTAAGACTGTGGTAGTGTTTATAGGCACAAACAGATAGAAAAGTAATTATAAATTACGAGATCTTAGATATACATTGAAGTGAAGAGTAAACACTCGTATATCGTCGATTAGGAAAATTTAAGTTGAATGGTGAGGACAGCTGATTACAGTAAGGATTTTAACAAACTTTCAGACTCAAGCCTCATAACAGAAAGCTTACTTTCTTGAAATCTCATAAATTTTCATGGATAAATGTACAAACAATTTTTTTTTTGTTACAGTTTTTTGAGGTACATTACAGGATGGTTCCTCCTCAATTAAAATTCTAAGCAGAGTTATCTATGTACAAATGAACTTGAAGGAATAGATTTATCTATAGGTGTATGTTATTTTTGTAATCGAAATATTTGACAGATCTATCTATGAATATTTGGGTTGAGCAAGTCTGTACATATATACATATAGACTTATATATATAGTGCACATAGATATAGCTATGGTTAAGTACTATGTATAGATTTATTAAAAGAAGATTTAATGACGGCAATAGACACCCCACTCATACAGAGATTGTTTTCATAGTATTAGAACACACAGATTCTACCAATGAGCAATCAAATACCTCTCGTATAAGAAATAATTGAATCTAAGAGTCTGGAACTCCTTATATCTTATTACAGTAATATAATTAAGTCATTGTTCTGTTATAACATAATACAGAAGTAGAAATTCAAAGATAGTTATTAAAGAGCATAAATCCCATGTTGGCAGAACTTTCTAATCCTTATGTTTTCCATTTGCATAAAATAAAAGGACTCAACTGAAGAAATACACACTATATAAAGTAATTGAGTATTAGAACACACATATTCTACCAATAAGAAATCAACTACCTCTCATATAAGAAATAACTGAATCTAAGAGTCTGGAACTCCTTATACCATATTACAGTAATATAATTAAGTCGTTGTTCTGTTATAAGATAATACATAAGTAGAAATTCAAAGATAGTTATTAAAGAGCATAAATCCCATGCTGGCAGAACTTTCTAATCCTTATGTTTTCCATTCTCACAAAACAAAAGGACTCAATTGAAGAAATACACATTGTATAAAGTAATTCATAAATTTATTAACTATGAGTATACATGTGAAACTATCCACTCGGTGTTCATGGCAGTAGATGGTATAGAATAAGCAATTAGAACCATACAGTTATGTACATACAACATGCAATTTCAAATTCCTACCAACCCTTTTAGCGTAAACAAAGAAGAATGTACACGTATACAAATATTTCTCTGGAAGTAAAACATAAGGAATGTTGGATCCAATCTAACTATTGCATACTCAGACCATTATAGATACTCATGTTGGATCCAATCTAACTATTGCAATTGCAGAATAAAACACATCGGAAATAAACATAAGGAATGTTGAAATGAGATAAAATGATATAGTATTATAGATCTATCATAAGTTGATCCAACATTCAGAGTTTGAAATAGGGCCTTTCATCGAAACGATAACCCCGGTAATTAAATTTGAGGGCAGAATGAGACCTGAGCGGTAATCGATTAATAATATTTTCATTACACCAACGAATAGGATAATCCTATAGAAAAATCATTGCAAAATTCATACTAAACAACTGGACCCAAACCCCAAGTTACTTTTGGGAATTCTTCTCCTTTTCCAAACCCGATACGAATCTGAGGAAATCAATTTTGAATGACCTCTTTTAAAATTGGCAACCGTGATTGTTCGAACTCCAGAAGGGTACAGAAGAGAACACGAATACCTTTTGCTCGGACTGCAGGAATGAACATCCGAGATCTTTGTGTAGATGAAAAACCATGGAAGAATCACCATACGAAGATTAGAAAATTATATTCAAGGAAACTTGAAGAAACATGAACATAATGATAATTGTCTATTTAACATATCGTGTCAAGACTTTACTTAACTTCTGACCCCCGGCTTGCATGAGTCTTTCCTTGTTGTTTCCAGCTGCACAGACGCTCAAGGATGAGGATGGATGGGGAAACAACTCACTGATGGGTACCCTGAGATCAAACATGGCCCATCATTAGTGTTGCGTATCAATTCAAGAGAAAAGCAATTTAAAGCAATACAAGGAAAACTTTACCCAGTAGTCACGAATAATGAATAGTGTGAGAAACTATACTAAGTTCCTTCATACATGGACGATGTATATTAATTTGAGTGTTATAAACCTTAAGTATTTATCTATACCAGAAGCATATCTAACTGTCGAACTTAGACTACCTTTTTAAACAGACAAACATGTTGTGCATAGACGTCATAAACATATTTTTTCCACACGGGACAAAAGCTACTCGATTGTTGAGTTATAGACCCACCAATAACAATCTACAAGTGATATATTATTAATTCAACGATTGATACAGAAAACCCTGGCCACTGGTTTCAAATCGTAGGGATAACGAAGATGAAAAGTAGCACCTGAGAAATTTCAAGGGGCTTGTTGGTACTAAAGTTATCTTAGAATATCGGATTCGCAGAGCTCTTTATTTCAACACTGAACAACCGGTTGGGACCATGACAGAGACGAGATTAATTATACAACGCTTTGTACATTTCAAAAAGGGATTCTTTCGTGAAACTCTACCCTCCCTCGGATAAACGAGATATCATTTACTAAAACCTAATGAGGGGTGGCGTATACATTAAGACAACAAAGAATGTAGTGACTGTAACTAAAGAAAAGTAAACCAGAGACTTCAATAAAGTGCATAACCTTTCCATTATTCAAGCTATAGACTGTCAAGTAACCTTAACGTCGAACGACTCAGTAACCAAAATGATTTTATAATACAGAGGGTTCCTAAAGAAACTAACCAGATTCTCTTACCTTATTATGCAGAGTCCCAATAGTAGAGGTCCGCCCAAAATGTTTGATTCCAGAACGAGTCCATGACTTAGGCATTGAGAAGTTACAAAGAAGGTTTGATAACTTGACCTTAATTGCAGGAAACAAACAGAACCGATATCGAAAGAAGACTAATGAAAATGGTAGCTCTAGTGCCCAAATACTAGTCTATGGATGCTTAATGGCGGTTTGTAAGTTAGTACTATAGCTAGGGTAAGGTGGTGATATTTCGGAGGGACACTTTAAACTCGTGATAATCTCGAGGGGGTTGTTTCCAAAATGTCTTAAATTCTCTGGTAGAAGGGTCATTACACCTTCTCGATCGTATCCAAAGTTATTCCCGCCTTAATCCACAGAAAATGGAATTGGCAGAGAGTTCAGTCTTCTCGTTCTAAGTTTGGTTAGGGTTCGTCGTACTCATCGATATTCCGTTAAGGAAAGGAAAGCCTCTTCCCAAGATTTAATTTGAATAGGATGAAAGTTATCCCTAAGGGGTGAGATGAGAACTCGATTCTTAACTACTGTCTCCACTCTTGGCATTCAAACGTACTAGGAACACATTGATAGCAAAGAGCACATTAAGTTCTTTGCACCCATACTCGAAGAAATGTATTGGGCACTGCAAAATTTATGAAGGGTCATTCTTAGTACTCTAGTAAACCAGAGACTTCAAGAAAGTGCATAACCTTTCCATTATTCAAGCTATAGACTGTCAAGTAATATTCACGTCGAACGAATCAGTAACCAGAATGCTTTTATAATATAGATGGTTCCTAAAGAAACTAACCAGATGCTCTTACCTTATTATGCAGAGTCCCAATGGTAGAGGTCTGCCCAAAACGTTTGATTCTAGAAAAAAAACATGACTTAAGCATTAAGCAATTACAGAGAAGGTTTGATAAATCGACCTTAATTGCAGGAAACACACAGAGCCGATATCGAATAAAGAATAAAAAAAATGGTACCTCTAGTGCCCATATACTAGTCTACGGATGCTTAATGGCAATCTTAAATTCAGTACTGTAGCTAGGGCAAGGTGGCGATATTTCATAGGGACAATTTAAAGTTGTGATAATCCTGAGGGAGTTGTTTCCAAAACGTCTTAAATTCTCTAGCAGAAGGGTCATTACACCTTCTCGACTGTATCCAAAGTTAGTCCCGCCTTAATCCACGAAAAATGTAATTGGCAGACAGTTCAGTCTTCTCGTTCTAAGTTTGGTTAGGGTTTGTCGTACTCATCGATATTCCATTAAGGAAAGGAAAGCCTCTTCTCAAGAGTTAATTTGAATAGGATGACAGTTATACCTAAGGGGTGAGATGAGAACTGTATTCTTAACTACTGTCTCCACTCTTGCTATTCACACGTATGTGGACCACGTTGATAGAAAAGAGCACATTAAGTTCTCTTCCAACCATACCCGAAGAAACGTATTGGCCACTCCAAAATTTATGCGGGGTCATTCTTAGTACTCATCTCATAATAGGCCTTGATGGCGTAGTACATTTGGCAAGGTAGTTATATAGATATAGGTTATTTCTTAAATGTTTTATGGTGCAATAGGTTTTGTAATAGTATGTTTATACATATAGAATGTTGTGTAATATTTGGTGGTGCAATGTATTTGGCAATAATTATATATATATATGTATCTAAATTGTTGCTTAAATATTTTGTGGCATAGTGGTATTTTGACTTTAGGCATATATATGTAGGTTGTTTCATAAACACTTTGGTATATACATGTATAGTCTGCTAAGGACGGGAGCATAGCCTATGCGGTTAGGATAAAAAGAAACACTTATAGGATTACAAGGAGTCAAGGTTTGAAGGAGGACGTAAAGTCTTATAATTTCACTTATAAAATAGCTTTAGTAAGTATTAATGTGGAAGAAGAAGTGCTTAATCTCCCTGTAGCAAGATTTGAGTTAAATATGCCTTTAATTTGAGAATCTATGACCACAAAGATTTTTTTTATTTTTTTAATGGTAATTAGAGGTGCATTACACTAACCCTCTGATTTTTCCTATGAGGAAGACTAGCGACATGGAGGTCCCTACTCGGCCTAAAGAAAGAAATGGCTACACGACTGCCCAGTAAGTCCACCACAGACTTTAACGCTTAAGTTACCTATAGTGTAGTGATAGTTTTCAGGAAGGGTTAAAATTAGTTGTGATTTTCTCTGCAACTAAACTCGGAAGTATTCCCTCCACGCTTTGTGTGCAATATATTCCTAGTTCATATCGGTTTAATATACCACGAGTTGTCACAATCCTCCAACAATACTTCCATTGGTTACTGGTCCGAAACTTGTACAGGTGACTTCCTCTTCCTGGTTCCATAGTTGATGGTAAAATATTTAGGGTTTGTTTTCCAGAAGTTATGACGTGAACAAGCTCGCCTCAACTGTGTGGGACATACCTATTACCGATATTTTCGTGGTTCAAATCTTGTGCAGTTTTCTGCAGTGTTCCTTAAACTCTCTTGTGGTGTACTATATGTATGTCATTATCTCTGTGCCATATGTTTTGCATATCTCTTGCATTCGCAAGGAGGCGATGATGGCATGAATAACCAAACCCTTGATTCTAAAAGATGTGATGGTGCCTCCCTGGACTTACTAGAATTCATTTCATTTTAAATCCATGACTTAAATTTATAAAGGAAAGAGCCCTATGGGTTGTAATGATATTCTTCCTCGCCATAGTGTGCACATGTAGTATCCTGACTATAGTATCCATTCTATTTATTTCTCGAATAATTTATATAGGAAGGGTCAAAGTTGTAAGACCTTACTTGATTTAAATAACTTACTTCCCCGAGTATATATTCCATGTATAGAATTTTCCCCTAAATTATTTGTTCCTGAACTGTGGTTACAGTGTTCTCTTGTACTTCCTCTTCATAGAAAAAAGGTTATTTAACTATCATTATCTACGATAAAGTTATTCGGTTCAAAAATGTAATTTGGGTTCCGTTTCATACTTGGGTTCTTGTCATTTTTTTTATTCATCATCAATTTGAAAATACTTGAAATCTCAAGTTATTCAAAAGTCAATAAGCAACTTTCTATGTTATGCGTGTTTATTGTTTTATGCAGTTTTGTGCTTCTATTCAATTTATGATATACATATATATATATATATACATGTCTCAACTTTATTCCAACTAAAATTCACAGTAGTTTTCTTAACTTTACTGGTTGAATAAAAATTCAAACTATAAGGGATTATTCTGAAATCGATTTCATTCTACCAGCTATTAATCAACAAAAAATTCAACCAGGGAATGAGTAGATGTACATATCTGAAAAAAGTGTTGAGACAACAAATGGAGCAACCAAGTTCCACCCAACCATAGAATAAAATAGCCAATCTACTTCCTTTGTTCACCCCCTAGCTTTACCATGAGTCCATAAGGGCGAACTCCAATGATCCTCTTTCGCTATAGTCCTCTTTCAGATAATAAATTCCCCTTGACTCAAACTCATAACAACAACTGATATCCTTTCTCTTGTATACTAAGTAGCTTCATGCCTCCTCCCATATGTTGTATATGCAAAAGCATCTCGTGCCTAGGCCTTTTCCCTCCCTTGGGAATTTTCACAACTTTTCAATTCCCTGATTTTTAGGGGCTACCAATGGCTAAATTCTACATTTCCCACTTGTAAAATTCATCCCTGAGGTATTTTAAGCCTATTCCCCACTGATGGAGTCATGGTCAGCTGATTTCAACCTGGTTGTTCCATTTGTCCTTCAACAATTAATATAAAAATATTTGTCTCTTACCAGTGTCATAGTCAAAGAGTTTTCTGGGAAAATAAAATCTTTACCCAACAGTCACAATAATTAATTACAATTGATTAGATTCCAAATTTGGAATTTCAATAAATGGCAATAATTTTCCAAATTTGAATTTGCCAAAAATGGAAATAATTTCCTAAGTGCATAGAGACTTTAATAATTAAATATTTTTGGGGATATTATAGGGCGTAACCCCATGTTTTATAGCTTACTGTTGTAGGAGAGATAACTGTCAGTTTATTATCTATCGAGCGAGATTGATAATACATGGTTGGATATCCCCATGCCCCTATCCTTTGGTTCGACAAAAGTCTTTAATTAAATTGCACTATGTATATAAAGTCACTCTGTGTTTTATGAGTTAAGAATATCCTTGGTCATTGAAAATGTAGTAGTAACACTCCTCGTATATACTTATGTAGGTCGGTTATAAATATCGTTGTCGAGAGACATAAATCTATGTCACTGCTAAAACCCTAAGTTCTTTCGAAAGTGGTGAGTTGTTCGTTAATTATTCAAATCCATCTAGTGGGAAATTAGATATCCATACTTACAATTTCCTTAATTATTCACCGGCTAGGTTTGATACTTGCAACACATTATTATAACTTGTTAAGGTTGAGGTCGAACTCTCATAGGGATTACTTTTAAACAAGCTCTACGCAATTTATGTTTTGACTCACACAGAGTTGTATCTTGCTCTAAATTCTTGTTAAAAAAACAAGCATGTTGTGACATAATTTATTTTTGTAAAATCTCAGTGTATATTAAGCAACATAATATATGTTTATATTAACAGATTCCCTATAGAATTCGTTGGCTCTTCACATGGGTTTTCTCTTGTACATTTTCTTTGGAGTAATACTTATGGAAATATTGAATTTGGCTCTTGTTTGCAATGTGTGTTATAATGCATTTGATTACAGTCAACCCTCTGTAAGGAATTTGATTACTCTTCTCCAAAGTAATGTTCATTGGTTACTATATCACTAATTTTCATTTCTATTGGTACTCCTTTTACTTTATAAAACTTATAACCTACATGTTATCAATATTATTGTTTTCAATTGCCCCCGGGGGGGCAGCTCAATTGGCAAGTGCCGTGAAAATGAAGTTCCATGAGGTTTTGAGTTCAACTCCCCCCGACTTACAATGTGTGTTGCGTAAGGGGAATTGTGGGAACACCTGGAGGTTATAGTGGTAGCAGTTGGATAACACGGCCACGTGTAACGCGAGCACGTGCCCAACTAGTTGTTGATTTCGCTAGACATAAAAAAAAAATATTATTGTTTTCAATTGAAATATTTACTTATGTTTTACTACTTATGCTAGTAATAATAATTGCACATATACATAAATTGATGACGAGTCCCTTTGTCTTACGAGGGAATGCATCAGATGGAAAACGCACCCACTCCCCTTCTCGGTTCTTGGATGGATGGCTTTGCATGGCAGAGAGGATGCTTCAATTACGACATCGAAAACCAAGTTAAGTATATTGAATTCTTTATTTGATGCCTCTTTAATCATTTCATACATTAATAAGTTATTAATTATTTCATACGTTTGTTACAGGTTTGGGAGGAAAACCCATGCACTTGGAGAAGTGTGTGGCCTGTCGAAAAAAGGTATTCATGTTCCATCTTCATCCACCATTCCTTGCGAGTATTCACAGACAGACTTAAGTAGTTCCTTGAATTCCTATTTTGACTAGATAGGGAGTTTTGACATGTAAGGAACTCAAACAATAACACTTTGATCTTTGATCTATTGATGGTAATAAAGATGTATATAATTGTTTTTCAAAAGACTAGTAATCTATTATATCAAATGTCTTTATTTCATATTTGACCAAGAATGTACTAGGACTATTATTCTTTTTCTCGACATAACAACAACAAATATAAGTAGTTTTGTTTATGTTTATACATACATACATACATGCATGCATGCATACATACATAGACATATACATATACATATACATATACATATATATATATATATATAAACTATAATGTTCATAACATACTACTACAACTATTTTACACAGTGGGAACCCATATCAACTAATATGGCTATATAGTTTTTTCAAACATATTTTATTTTCTAAATGAAATAACATAAGATATGGAAACAACTGTATAAATAATGAAACATTATTAGCATAGTACCAACAATTTAAATACACAACTGGAATACATATTTGAAAAAATATGATGTTAGGAAATAAATGGAACAACCACGTTTCACCCAACCGTAGAACAAAACAACCACAATCACTTGTCTTGATCACCCCCTATCTTGACCATGAGTCCGTAAGGGAGAAATAAATTATCCTCCTTAGCTATAGTCACCATCAACATATCAGAATATGCTTTCCCTCACACTGCAAATTATCATCACAGAAAACAATTCTCAATTCCTTAACATACTAAGCAACGTCTTGCCTCCCACATATGTTGTATATATCCTTGTGCCTATGAATTTCCATTCCTTTCCCTCCTTTGAGAAATTCACATCTTTACAAATCCCTGATTTTTAGGGGCTCCTACTCGTCAAATTCAACTTCTTCCACTTGTAAAAATAATCCCTAAGGTAACTCAAACTTGTTCCCCACTCATGGAGTCATGGTCATATATTTTAACCTAGTTGTTCCATTTATCTTCCAACATTAAATTTATTAAAAGTTTGTTTCATACATGTGTCCAATAAAAGAGGACAGTTGAGAAAGTCAAATATTTTCCCAACAGTCATCCAATAATTAATTACATAATCCAAAATTCCAAATTTGGATTCTCCATAAATGGCAAATAATTTTCGAATCCAAATTTTCCAAAAACGAAAATTTATCTCAAAATTGCACCTAGAATTTATTTTCTAAAATTTGAGGATATTGCATCCTCTCCCCCTTAAGTAAAACAATGTACTCAATGCTCATTCCCCTCTTTGAATAGGATTGGATAAGATTTCATCATATGCTCTTGTAATTCCCAAGTTGTCTCCTCATACTAAAGTGCTTCCATTTCACCTTTACCTCGGCGATGGCTTTTTTTTGTAGTATTGTTTCATTTCGTGTCCAGAATGCACAGGGGTTCCGTTTGGAACTCACCTTCTGGTTCCACCTGCACAATTTTTCAATCAATGATGTGAGTAGGATCATGAATATACCTTTTTAGTAATGAAACATGAAAAACATTATGAACTTTTAAATTTGTAGGAAGTACTAGTTGATACACCACAGCTCTAATTCGAGTAAAAATATAGAAGGGGCCAAAAAACCTTGGCACCAACTTGGAACAATTTCCTACCTTTAGAGAACTCCTTCTTGCTTTTATTTTTAGATATAAATGTTCCCCAATATGAAATTCTTGATGTCTTCTTTTTAAATATTCATAGCTCTTTTGTCGGTCATGGGCCTCTTTTAAGTTCTGTTGTACTCTTTTTACCATTCTCTCCATTTCATGGAGAATTTCCGGTCCCACCATAATTCTGTCAACTATATTGTCCCAAATAATTGGGGTTGTGCATTTCCTTCCGTATAATATATCGAAGGGACTCATCTTAGTTGATGTCTGATAACCGTTATTGTAAGCAAACTCAACTAAGTGCACGTACTCCTCCAACTTAGTTGGTTTCATGCTTACGTACATTCACAACATGTATTTGATAATATGGTTTGTTCATTCTATTTTACCATCAATTTGTGGATGGTAGCTTGTGCTGAAATTCAAGTTAGTATCCAAAACTGCAAACAATTATTTCCAAACAATTGACGTAAATTTGGAATCTCTATCAGAAATCACCTTCTTAGGAATTCCATGCAATCTAAATATTTATTTCATAAACAATTTAGCGATATAATCACTCTATAAGTAGATTTCATAAGTATGAAATGTCAATATTTTCTTAGTTTATCAATCACTAACATAATCGAGTCATTTTGTCTTTCAGTCTTAGGAAAACCTATGATGAATTCCATCGAGATAATCTCCCATTTCCATTCTGGTATAGTCAAAGGTTGTAATAGACCCACTCGATGCTGATGTTCAACCTTTATCTGTTGGCAATCTAAACATTTAGACCAATATTCAACTATTTTCATTCTTCATGTTAGGCCAATTGATGTAGGAGCATCGCGAGTAGCAAGCACGCGTTGAGGTGGAAGATAATTGGGACAAGCGCCAATGCATTTCAACACTTTGTCAAAAGTGTTTTGGAATGTTTTGAAATAAATGTGTGGATATTAAATGAAATAATTAAGTGGAGGGGCACTTGTAGATTGTAAATAGATCATGAGTGATTCGCTCACATCTGTAGTAGGTAGAGGCATTTATGCTAGTTAATATAGGTAGGTAGCTTTAAATTCTTAGATTTGACAGTTTAAGAGAGTAGGAGGGAAATGGGATATAGACACCCTCATTATATAGTTGTAATAGATGAGAAGAATAACATTCAACTATTGTGAGAAAGAGAGAAGAGAGTTGTATTTGAAAACACCCATGTACAAAAGTCCTGAATTAATACAAGAAGCTTTGATTAAGACTTATGGTGTTGTGATATTCTCTATGTATGCATGTTGAATGATATGCTTATAGCTATTTTACTCTTTCTGTTATGCATTTGTTTTTACGCTATGTATGAATGATTTCTTGTTAAATGTATGAAATCTGAGAGAGGGAGAGTAAGGAATGAGTTTCAATTGTTTCTCTATCTGAGAAAGAATTCCTGCAAGGACTGCAGTGAAATCATCCGCAAGGAGTGCGTTGACAAGGGTTCAGAGTTTCATCTCTGAAAGATCAGGAGAGATAACTTTATTCTCATTCCAGCAGAAGTGCAGGTTGAGCATAGTAGCCATGCAAGGTGTGCGCAGGCTGGTTGTAAGTTTAGAACTTATCAACCAAGGAAAGAATTGAAGAACTGTTGTTGCAAAGAGAGTGCGTAGAGCTGAAGAATTCAATACTTGGAAGTATTTGAAGGGTTGTCGCAAGGAGTGCATGTAGGAGTTTTCTTAAAGACTCAAATTGTGGAGAAATCGTAGGAGGGTTAGTACCTTGAAGTGTTCAAAGGGAGGCACTGCAAAGTTACTTTGCACGCAGATAAGTTCCACCGAAGGAATACCTTGTTCAATTTGTGGGAGTTGTCAAGGAGGAAATGGACGGTCGAAATTCTCCATGGAGAATTCGCGAAGTCCCGAGAGCCGTCAGATCTTGTAGAGTGTAACATCCCGCTCTGGCACACTGAGAAAACCTATTATTTGAGGACACTTGCTCACAAGTGATCTGGACTTTTCTGATGTTAAAACATTTATACTCGAGTATGATGCATTATGATAGATGACATGATGTTTTACTATTGTTATATACAGGTGCCATTGACTCAGTTTATTTGAGTGTGCAGGTTTTTTGACCTGGAGGATGCAGAGGCATCGACGGAACCCTTGGACTCCGGATTGAGTCAGGGAGTGTGATATTTGAGTTGATTTATTTACCATGATATTTATTGATTTGATGATATGTTGTTGACATGTTCTGACATGATGGCTGATGATGCAGGCTGACGATAGCTTGCCGACCAGACTCACATATGGAGTAAAGGGTCCACACATGATTTCCAGAGAGGATGAGGGAGAGGTGTGGACAACAGCCCTGCCACAGCCTACTAGCACTCCCGCCGTGGCTCGAACTGTAGGTTAACGATTACCTAGTTCGAGAGGATCCATGATGCCATGAGGGCAGACTGCGACAATCACTCACGATGATTCT
>SNQJ01S0028600.1:128535-143046 GCA_010110895.2 Picea sitchensis | reverse complement strand
AAGCGAAAAGGAATCAACAATTAATAACTTTCTATAATGAACTGAAATAGCAACTTCTTTTAGGGAAAGTTATTAAAAGCATGTGAGGGGATATAGGAACCCTATGAGTAATTTTAGGAGCGACTATAGGGGGGGTGAGGGAAATGAGTCAATTAATTTTTTTAAAGTAAATAATTTTGGAGAAAGGTGGGGGAGGTGTGACACTTGGACGACAGAGAATTTTTACAGGTTTGTCATTAAAAATTAAATTAATAATGATTTATGGAAAGTAGGTGGGTCTCAAATTTCTATAAAAGAAGGGGAAAAGGAGGAAGAAGGATGGACGGTTAGCGTAACGTTACGCTGTCGGATTGTGGCTTGACTATTTGCTTGTGAGGAGTTGGGAATCGCTCAACTGTATTGGAGTGGTAGCTCAGCCTTGCGAGGCGAGCTGAGAAGCTAGACTATCTTCTAGATCTGGTGTGGCCCCTTTGCGGCTTGGGGGGCTAAGGGGGAAGCAGAGTACCCCTAGCGATTGGCTGGGAGGTACCAGTGTAGTCTCTACGGTTGGCGAGCGAGAGCGGCATGGAGAAGGAGCGGCACGGAGCGCGGGGTCATCATTCGAGGCGGGAGTTAAGGCAACGGTATGATTGTATTTTAGTAGATTGGATTGCCTTACTACTTATGCTAGGATCGGTATATCGGTGTAATGGATTGATAGGCTTAGTGCTGTTACCTACCTCTGTTAATAAAGTTATTTACCTCTGTTATGTAAATAGATAAAGAAAAATTGTGTAATTATCAATGCTGTAAATTTATTGTGCAAATTCTGAGCGAACTCTAGCCTTGCGTCTCCATTCGAATTTTACTGCGCAATGTCCGTTTTTGTATATGGATATAGCGATTTTGTTTCCAAAAAAAAAATGTATATATATAAATAAATGGTTAGGTAATTTGTTGCTGAAGTTGGTTCTGGAAATTTCGTTCTTGCATGTCGTGGGTTGCGGTCTATTTTGGGCCTGCGGTTGAATTTTTAATTAATTTTAAAGAGATCGACTTAGTTTGTGGTGTAAAAATTTTCTTACCTCTGCCCATTTTAGCTAAATTTTGAATCAGAGCCAATCCATAGAGCCATTCAGAGTCAATCAATTTTAATCATGTCAAGGATACTTTAGACCTTAGTTAGGAAAGATATTATGTCACCGACATCATAATCACAGGATTACGATTATTAGATTCAGAACAACTTTGAGTTTATGCCTTTTAGGCCTGCAATCAAATTAGGAGAGTTTTGTTGACATACTTGAACAATTTTTTTCTGCACAGTAATACGAAGGCTTTGTTTTTATTTCTTTAGAAAAATAAAAAGATAAACTACAGGATACTTGATGGTAACAGTTAGAGACATGAGTAGCCTAACGATGAATCTTGACTTGTCAAAAGCCCAAGCTGAGATTATAATAGTGCAAGCCACTGCCCAGTAAATATCCAAGAATGGCAGGTGAAAATTTCCAGAATATTTTGAAAACTAATGTTAGGTGTCAATGATAAGATGAACGACCTCAGCTGCTCTCATCCAGAACAACCAGCCAGGATACTATAACCGGTAATCGATTCCAGGATGTACTTGACGAGAAATATATCCTTATCAAGTAGTTGATTGGATTCTGACCGTGTCCGACTCAGCTTCTTACACACACAAAACAAAAACCAACATCAATTCTCATAATAAATCCCCAAGCAATGAACAGAATGAAAGAATTTTATTACAAGTACCTCTGCAATAATCTGAGCGCCATAGTAGAAAACAAACGATCGCTCTGTAGTCACCTTACTCTTTAAAATTTCGCTGTTCTTCCTCATTTTTTTACGGCATGTACACATTCGCTGAGGTTTTCGGCTGCAGCACAGATGACGTCCTCGCGCTGAACAAAAATCTCGCTGGATCCGTCTTCTCCCCACGAAATTCTTCCCAATTGTGGTTAACGCTCACAAGTTTCCAGTTTCAACCTTTTACCCAAGGTATTACGTCACAGTACCAGTGATCTTTTAGATTTCACTGCGTTATATTTTAGACAATATCCACCGTGCATTCGAATTGGCATTTTCGTGGTCCATTGGCCCGAGCCGCTTTTGTCGGTGCTGCCTTTATTACTCAACCCAATCTCCTGGCAAAACGACGTCCCCTTGCAGCGCAGTAGCTGTCAGTTGGACCTGCGCTGGGACTGTGGCCACCAGTTGACAGCTTGCCGGTGTTAGACTGCCTTTTCCAATGCTGCCTTGCTTATTTGGGTGTCAGTGAGATCTCTCTTTTGATTTTGTGATGGCCGCCAACAAAGACAACACAAGGATATTTTATCATTTGATTTACAGCATCACCGTACCTATTCATTACTGGTTGCCTGAATTTTTATTCCTTAATGGGCGTAATGGACTGGCTGCAAACCGCATGTCTTTTTTCTCACGGACCTCTAATTTAAGGAAATTAACATTTATGCTATTAATTATAGAGGGCCAAATCCCCATTGCTTTATTGGCTTCTGAAATGCTATGGTAATGAAAGGTTAATATTAATGCTAATATTTATGGATTGCCGGTTTCCAATGCGACTATTAGTTGTGGAATGTTAATGACAGGGTAAATTAAAATGAACGTTAAGGTTGTGATTACTTTATTGTCATCTAATTGTAATATGAAATGAATGGAATTATGATTTACTCGCTGGCAGCCTACAAGAAGTATGATAACTAACATTTTGTTGCAGAGTTAATTGACATGAAATGTAATATGTTGGAATGGATGAAGGTAACGTAATGTAATGCTAAGATATTATATAGTGTAATGTTTCAGGTTAATACTAACATTCATGATAATGCAACTGTTAATATGTTCATCATTTATGATAATGACATCGCCGCTTATGTATTAAGGTTAGCATAGAATTGCCTTGTGATTGTTATTAATGCCAGTCATTGTGGTACAAAAGGTACTATCAGAATCATTTCATGGTGTTGCTATTATCATCTCGACTGTTAGTAATAACATGTGATTGTAATATCTTGAACCAAGTATTAATAATATTTCATGACTTAATAATGGGGAATTGAGATTTATTGGGATTACCTTAAGTTAATATACTCGTTGATTCATGAAATCTTAACTGGAGTAAGTGGTCTGTAATTAATCACAGTGGAGTCATAGACGATGCCTTGTCTTGATCTCAGTTGGTCGTTGTCTAGGTCCTTCTGACTTGCGTCTCCCGTAGAGGTCGTGGTTGTCCTTGATTGTAATATTGGGTGGTCTTGCATTGCTTGGTCTGCTTGTGACGGGTGGGATATAGACACCTCCTTGTAACCTGAGTATTATGTCTGTGTGTGAGATTATTTCTATGTAAATAATCCAGTGTCGTATCAAGAGTTCTTGGGCCCTTTAAAGGCAGGGTTTCCACTCTTGCAACACACCTGATAGAGATTTATTAGTTTCTGCCTGAGCAGTCGGCGAGGAGCATGTCTAATCTTCTTTCGAGAAGACATAAGACTAAAAGCCTTGCTTTTCTGTGCAGAAATAGTAAACTCTACTGTTGGATTCTTCCATCTGAGACTGTATTGTACTTAACACCTGGTGTCATTTTCTGCTTACAGCTGCTAGTTGCACACCTTATGTCTAGGGGCATTTATTGCTTGTTGTCACTGTGATATGTCGGGGTCGTCTTGTTGTGTTTGTCTTGCTTGCATCTTGTTCTAGGTCAGGTTACTAGTTTCTGCCTGAGCAGTCGGCCAGGAGCCTATCTAATCTTCTTTCGAGAAGACATAAGACTAAACGCCCTGCTTTCCTGTACAGAAATAGTAACCCTAACACCTTGGATTCTTCCCTCTGTGTTCTTACTGTGCACCCCCAATATGTCTTAATGTTTGTGTTGTGCGCCTTACGCCTATGGTTGTATATTGTTGCAGTTACTCATTGTGTGCCTTCAGTCTTCTTGTGCTGAACATCGTGGTTGCGTCTTGTTGGTTGTCGAGTGGCGTCGTAGAGTCAAGTGTGTTTGCTACTTCTACACATGCGCACACACCTTAAAAAAAAAAAAAATTGCACCTATTCTCAGAGTTGTTGTCGTAACGAGGAGGGTCAACTTGTACGTTACATACTGCAAAGTTACTTTGCAGGTAAATAAGTTCCACCGAAGGAATAACTTGTTCAATTTGTGGGAGTTGTCAAGGAGGAAACGGACGGCCGAAATTCTCCATGGACAACTCGCGAAGTCTCGAGAGTCGTCAGATCTTGCAGAGGAGCAAGGAGAGTTACGACGAGTCTTTTCTATAGTGTAAATCTTAGGAGAGATGGGGCCATTATATCTCTCATGAACTCTCATTTCGGAATTTGAGAGTTGAAGGGGCAGAAGAATCCATGACAAAGATTGTAGAAAGTGGAGAGTGGACAGGTGGCGTACATGTCGACACGAATGTCAAACCTTTGTTGACCGTTTTGGGGTTTCGAGAGTTGGAGAACCAAAAGCCTTATAGAGAGATTCGTGAAATCATGAAGTGCGAAGTCCTGAAGGGGAGAAAATATTTGTGTGGGGCCAGCTATTGGTGAAGCATGTTGGAACTCGACATTTCGGCATTTCGGAGGATAAGAATTCGGGATTTCATTTCTGAGATTCTCGAAATTGCGAAACGCGATACTGTCGTGGGAGAGGACGCGACAAGCATTTCGGTGCATCAGAAGTTCGGGTTTCGAAAGGAGAAGAGTTGAGAGACTTGGAAGGAGAAGTCGTGAAGTCACGAACTCTAAGGTTCTGAAATCGTGATAAATATGACCACATTGTTTGGTCAGAGGGAGATTGGAATTGATGCTTCGTGTTTGATCACGTTGGCTCAATTCATAAGGACCTATGGTGACACCGTTGTAGGTGTGTTTGATTTCCTGAAAAGGAATCAAAGGGTAGAAAAGGAGCGATCCTGCGTGGACCTTAACCCGAGGGTTGGGGGTCTGCACCATCTGGTATCAGAGCGTAGGAATATTTTCTTTTCTTTCTGTAGCAAGGAAAGGAGGAATTTTACATCCATGCCACCGAGAAGAAGAGATAGGCAAACACCCGATCCACCAGACGAGAGGGAAATGCCAAGAGAAAGGGGTAGGTAGGTGCCAAATCCAACCATGGAAAGAGAGATGCGTAACATACGTGTCAGACTCGTGGACATGGAAATAAAACAGAGGTGCACAACCGGTGTTGGAGATGTCAGTGAATCTGAAAGTTAAGATGAAGCTGGACATGAAGGAGAAGAAGTTGCAGCAGAGGATGTAGCAAATGAACGCCTACTTAGGGTTGTTGCAAGGATGGGTGCTAGGGAAAAAATGGACATTCCAGTATATGAGGGAAACCTGGATGTTGAAGAGCTTCTAGACTGGATTAGGGCTCTAGACACGTATTTTGACTCTGAAGATGTCGAGGAAGAGAAAAAAATCAAACATGTTGTCACAAGACTTAAAGGACATGCAACATTGTGGTGGGATGAACTACAAGCTGATAGACACTGCAAAGGCAAGCAGAAAATCAAGAGTTGGGATAGAATGATTGCGAAGATGAAAGAAAAATTCATACCCAAGGATTATCAAATTACTCTGTTTCGAAGGATGCAGAATTTGAGATAGAAGCTGATGTCAGTGAAGGAGTACACTGAAGATTTCTACAATATGAACATCAGAGCAGGTCATCGCGAAAGTGATGATGAAAAAGTTGCCAGGTACATGAATGGTGTGAGATACAACATTCAGGATGAGATGAGCATGATGATAATCCGAACGTTGGAAGATGCTTATTAGATGGCTCTAAAGGCTGAAGAGAAGATGCGCTGAAAGAAAATTCAAAGAGGCCAAGGCAGAAGTCAGCCCAGAGGAAAAACAGTTACCCAAGATAGGAATCAGAAACCTAAGGAAGAGTGGAAGAAACCTCAACCTCAAATTGAGAGAGGTGGGAGATCACAGAGAGGGTAGCATGCTGAACAAAGAGGACAGTATGTTGATAATAACACCTTTATTTGCGCTAGAGGAAGAGGAAGAGGCAGAGGTGGAGTAATAAAATGCTTCACATGACGAAAAAATGGACATAAGTCTTATGAATGTCCAGATAAAAAGAAAGAAGGTTGTGAGACTCATATTGCCGAAACACAAAGGCGGAATGTTGAAGCAGAGGATGTTGAAGGAGGAAGATCACTGGTGATGAGGAAAGTTCTCTTAACCCCAGAAAAGGAGGTGGAGAATCCATTGCAAAGGAACAGTCTTTTTCAGACTGCTTGCAAGACCAAAGACAGGGTATGCAAGGTCATCATGGAGAGTGGTAGAACAAACAATCTCGTTTCTACAGAGATGGTAGAAAAGCTAGATATGGAGACTATTGAACATCCAAGTCCATACAGAGTTTCATGGCTACAAAAAGGACATCAGGTAAATGTCACTAAACAATGTTTAGTTGAATTTAAAATAGGAGGATATAACGATAAGATATTGTATGATGTCATTCCCATGGATGTTTGTCATCTATTGTTGGGTAGACCGTGGCAATATGATAGGAATGTGGTTCATGATGGGAGAAGGAACACATACACCCTAGAGAAAAATGGGAGAACTCACATGTTGTTGTCGATTAAGGACAAAGAGGTGAAACCTGAAGTAAGCAACACTATACTTCTCATGAGTGGGAAGGAACTTCTTACGGAGGCTAAGAAGAAGGAAGATCCACAATTCATTGTGGTCAGGAAACCTAGAATTGTTTTGATCAGCACAAGAGTGGATGATTTACCAGAAGAAATCTAGAAGCTACTGGAGAAATTTGCTGACATAGTAGTGGACGAACTACCTCGTTCATTTCCACCTATTAGAAGTATAAGTCATCACATTGATATCATGCCTGGAGCTAGTTTACCAAACAAGTCAGTGTACAGATTGACACCGCAGGAGAATGAGGAGGTCAAAAGACAAGTCCAGGATTTAATGGACAAAGGGTTGGTTAGAGAAAGCTTGAGTCCATGTGCTGTTCCGACAGTGCTTAGTTCAAAGAAAGATGGAGGTTGGAGGATGTGTACAGAATCAAGGGAAATTAACAAGATTACCATCAGGTATAGATTTCCATTTCCAAGGATGGATGATTTTATGGATTTCTTAAGTGGGGAAAAATTATTTTCGAAGATTGATTTGAAAAGTGGATATCATTAGATTCGCATGAGAGAAGGTGATGAATGGAAGATAGCCTTCAAGACGAATGAGGGACTATATGAATGGTTTGTTATGCCGTTTGGATTAACAAACACACCAAGTACCTTCATGAGATTGATGAATGAAGTCCTGAGGGATTTCATCGGAAAATTTGTCATCGTGTATCTTGATGACATATTGATTTTCAGTAAAATAGAGGCAGAGCATCTAACACATTTGGCTATAGTGATGAAAAGGTTATAGCAAGAGAAGCTGCTGATAAATATGAAGAAATCCTCATTCATGAAGACATAGCTCATTTATTTGGGGTTTGTTATTTCTGCAGACAAGTTGAGGATCGATCTAGATAAAGCGGAGGTGATTAAGAATTGGCCATCACCGAAGAGTATATTTGAGGTTCGAAGCTTTCACGGATTTGATAGTTTCTACAGGAAGTTCATTAGGAATTTCAGTGGAATTAGTGCACCGATGATGGACACAGTGAATAAGAGACACAAGTCTTTTCACTGGACAGAAGAAGCTGAGAAAAGATTCAATTTGTTGAAAAGGAAAATCACGGAACAAACAATTTTGGTGTTGTCGGATTTCAAAAAGACATTTCAAGTAAAATCTAATGCAAGTGGATTTGCAATAGGGGAAGTCTTGAGCCAAGAAGACAGAATGATAGCATACTTCAGAGAGAAGTTGAACGAAGCCAAAATAAAATACTCCACGTATGACAAGGAATTCTATTCTATTATTCAGGCATTGAAGAAATGGAGACACTATTTGATTCCTAAGGAGTTTGTCTTATACAGTGACAATCATGCTTTGCAATTTGTGACTCAACAAGAGAAGTTGAATCAAAGACATGTTAAATGGGTTGAATACATGCATAACTCTACTTTTGTAACTAAGCATATTTATGGAACTGCTAACAAAGTTGTTGATGCTTTGAGCAGGAAATGTTTACTGGTGCAGGAGTTCAGAGTCAAAACTTTGGGTTGTGATAACCTCACGGATATGTACAAGGATGATCCAGATTTTAAGGAGGTGTATGAAGCAGCTGAGAATCCAATTCTCAGGGACAAAAGTCAATGGAAATAATACATGATCCACCAAGGATTACTGTTTAAGGGTAATCAACTTTGTATTCCAAAATGCTCCATGAGGGAGAATTTGCTGAAGGAGAAACATAGTGGAGGATTCGCCGGGCATTTCGGTCATGACAAGACGTTCTCAAAGTTAAATGAGTCATATTTTTGGCCAGGAATGAGAGCAGACGTCAAGAGATTTGTGGACAGATGTAGAATTTGTCAGCATTCAAAAGGAAAGAGGCATAATGCAGGCTTATATCAACCGTTACCCATACCTAAGCGGTCGTGGGATGCAGTAAGCATGGACTTCATATTGGGGCTACCGAGAAAACAAAGAGGGTTTGAATCGATATTTGTAGTGGTGGACCATTTTTCTAAGATGGCACATTTTATACCATGTTAGAAAACCAGTGATGGAATTTGCATTGCGAATCTATTTTTCAAAGAAGTCATTCGACTTCACGGTTTACCAAGGAGCATAGTTTCGTATCGAGACACCAAGTTTGTGGGACACTTCTGGAGAGCCTTATGGAAAAAGCTGGGAAACAACTTTTGGTTCAGTTCATCTTATCATCCTCATACGGATCGACAGACAAAAGTTGTGAACATAAGTTTGGGAGACTTGATGAGAAGTTTGGTGACTGAACATCACAGTCAGTGGGACAATATTCTACCATAGGCAGAATTTGCATATAACGATTCACTTAATAGAAGCAGGGCAGAGTCCATTCCAAGTTGTTTATGGCATGCATCCAAGGGGAGTTTTTTAATTGAGAGATTCAGAATAGACTGCGACTAGAAGTGTTAGTGCAGAGGATTTCACGGAAGCGATGAAGGAGCTTCATAACCAAGTTAGGGAGCGGTTGCAAAACTCGAGCCAAGAGTATAAGAGCAGAGCAGATCAACACAGGAGACAACTTTAGTTCGATGTTGGTGATTTGATCCTTGCACACTTGAGAAAGGAAAGGTTCCTGAGGGGGACATATAATAAACTGAAAATGAAGAAAATTGGACCATGTAAGATCCTAAGAAAATTTGGGACAAATGCTTATAAGATCGAATTACCCGATGGGATCGAAATTTCTCCGATATTCAACATCTCTGATTTGTACCCTTATAAAGCTGAAGAAGCAAAAACAGGTAATGAACAACCATAGGTTCAGTGGACTAAACATATGGTAGTTGTAGAGAAACCACAAATGGAAAGCATACTGGACAAAAGAGTTAGTAAGAGGACCATGCGAAAGGAATATTTTGAATACTTGGTCAAGTCGAAGGGACATCCAGTTGAAGATGCCAGCTGGGAAAATGAAGCCGAAATCTAGAAGCATGGATAGACCATGCGAGAGCTCATGGACAGGAGTCCATGAAAATTTTCAAGCGAGGGAGTATGATGTAGGAGCATCAAGAGTAGCAAGCACGCGCGGAGGTGGAAGATAGTTGGGACAACAACCAGCGCATTTCAACACTTTGTCAAAAGTGTTTTGGAATGTTTTGAAATAAATGTGCAGATATTAAATGAAATAATTAAGTGGAGGGGAACTTGTAGATTGTAAACAGATCATGAGTGTTTCGCTCACATCTGTAGTAGGTAGAGGCATTTATGCTAGTTAATATAGGTAGGTAGCTTTAGATTCTTAGATTTGACAGTTTAAGAGACTAGGAGGGAAACGGGATATAGACACCCTCATTGTATAGTTGTAATAGATGAGAAGAATAACATTTAGCTATTACGAGAGAGAGCGGAGAGTTGTATTTGAAAACATCCATGTACAGAAGTCCTGAATTAATACATGAAGCTTTGATTCAGACTTATAGTGTTGTGATATTCTCTGTGTATGCATGTTGAATGCTATGCGTATAGCTATTTTACTCTTTTTGTTATGCATTTTCTATTATGCTATGTATGAATGATTTCTTGTTAAATGTTTGAAATCTGAGAGAGGGAGAGTAAGGAATGAGTTTCAATTGTTTCTCTATCAAAGCAAGAATTCCTGCAAGGAGTGCATTGACAAGGGTTCAGAGTTTCATCTCTGAAAGGTCAGGAGAGATAACGTTATTCTAATTCCCACTGAAGTGCAAGTTGAACACAACAATCATGCAAGGTGTGCACAGGCTGGTTGTAAGTTTAGAACTTATCACCCAAGGAAATAATTGAAGAAATGCTATTGCAAAGAGAGTGCACAGAGTCGAAGAATTCAATACTTGGAAGTATTTGAAGGGTTGCTGCAAGGAGTGAGTGCATGAGTCTTCTTGAAGACTCGAGTGTGGAGAAAGCTCAGGAGGGTTAGTACCTTAAAGTGTTCAAAGGGAGGTGCTGCAAAGTTACTTTGCAGGCAGGTAACTTCCAGTGAAGGAATAACTTGTTCAAATTGTGGGAGTTGTCAAGGAGGAAACGAATGGTCAGAATTCTCCATGCAGAATTCGCGAAGTCCCAAGAGCCGACAGATCTTGCAGAGGAGCAAGGAGAGTTACGTTGAGTGTTTTCTAAAGTGTAAAGATTAGGAGAGATGGGGCCGTTAGATCTCTCGTGAACTCTCATTTCAGAATTCGAGAGTTGAAGGGGCAGAAGAATCTGTGTCAACGATTGTAGACAGTGGAGAGTGGACATGTGGCATACTTGTCAACATGGAGGTCAAACCTTTGTTGACCTTTTTGGGGTTTCGAGAGTTGGAGAACCAAAAGCCTTGTAGAGAGCCTTGCGAAATCGCGAAGTGCGAAGTCCCGAAGGGGTGAAAATATTTGTGTGGGGCCAGCTATTGGTGAAGCGTGTTGGAACTCATCATTTCGACATTTCGGAGGATAAGAATTGAGGATTTCGTTTCCAAGATTCCCAAAATTGCGAAACGCGACACTATCATGGGAGAGGATGCGACAAGCATTTTGGCATATTGGAAGTTCGGTTTTCGGAAGGCGAAGAGTTGAGAGACTTGGAAAGAGAAGTCGCGAAGTCTCGAACTCCGAGGTTTCGAAATCGCGAGAAATACAACCACATTGTTTGGTGAGAGGGAGATTATAATTGATGCTTCGTGTTTGATCGTGTGGGATCAATTCATAAGGACCTATGGTGACACCTTCGTAGGTGTGTTTGATTTCCTGAAAAGGAATCAAAGGGTAGAAAAGGAGTGATCCTGCGTGGACCTTAACCCGAGGGTTGGGGGTCTGCACCACCAATAAAAAAATAATTCTTAAGGCTGTTATCGTTTTCTGGTATTCTGGGTAACCCAAATATGACTTTTTTTGTAGTTCATAAATATTTTTTGTATTTAAATCAACAAAGTTAGGTACATGCAACCAGTTCTTAAACCTGAACAGTCCATTTTTATTGATACTTAGATATGTTTTGTTTAGTTTTTCTGCATTTCCTTGCAATTATGCTGTTGTTTTAATGTAATCTTCATCATGACTACTTGCATATTTTATTCTTTGTTCGATATCATTTTATGATTTGTTGATACTCACTTTATAGAGTATGCTAGTTCTCCAACTTAGTGCATCTACAACTTTGTTTTCCTTACCTTTGATATGTCGTACCTCAAAATCAAACTCATTTAAAAAGGCCAACCATCTTGCTTGTCTTTCATTGAGATCTGGTTGACTGAAAAAATACTTTACACCACTCTTGTCGGTTAGTAACATAAATTTTCTTCCCATTAAATAATGTTTCCACATTTTCAATGCATGAATTACGGATGCTAATTCTGAATCCTTAGTCACATAATTGTGTTCATGTTCTTTCAATTTTTTTGATTCATAGCAGATCATGTGTCCATATTGTGTTAGCACACCTCCTAATACCTCTTTGCTTGCATCCACACACACTGTAAAATATTTATCAGGATCTGCTACCTTAAGGATAGGTGTTGTAGTTAACAATATTTTAGTTTATCAAAGTTTTCCTAACACTTTTGTGACCAATTAAAATTTATTCCCTTTTTCTGTAGTGATGTAATCTGGTACGCAATTCTGGAAAATCCTTCGATAAATTTCTTGTAATAACCAACAATTCCCATAAATGATCTGATGTCTTCTACATCCTTAGGGATAGGCCATTCCATAATGGTTTTTATCTATTTTGGATCAACTGCAATACCATATTCATATATTACGTGTCCTAAGTATTGTATCTTTCTTTGGTAGAAGTCACACTTAACAAACTTAGCATACAACTTATGTTCTCTTAAGGTCTGCAATACTATTTTTAGATGTTCTTCATGTTCTTCTTCTGTTTTTGAGTAAACTAGAATATCATCGATAAAAACCAGCACAAATTTATCCAGATATTGGATGAATATACTATTCATCAAACATATAAAGGTTGTTGGTTCATTAGTAAGGCTGAACGGAATTACAAAAAAGTCATAGTGTCCATAACATGTTCTAAATGTTTTTTTATTTATATCTTTGTACTTTATTATGACTTGGTGATAACCAGACCTTAAATTTAACTTACAGAAGATATTTCCTCCTCCAACTTGGTCAAAGAGATCATTTATTCTTGGTAGGGGATACTTGTTCTTAATTATCATTTTATTCAATGGGCGATAGTCAATACACAGTCTCAAAGTCCTATCTTTCTTCTTAACGAATAAAATTGGTGCTCCCCAAGGTGAAACACTTGGTCTGATATATTCCTTATCTATTAGTTCTTGTAACTAAATTTTCAATTTTGTTAATTTGGGTAGGCCCATTCTATAAGGTGACTTAGATGTCGGGACAGATCTAGGTAGCAGATCGATAGAGAAATCTATCTCTCTCCTTGGAGGTAGTTCTGGTATTTCATCTACAAATACATCTCTAAAGACATGTGGGACGACAAAGTCTTCTAAACTTGGTTTTTTTTCTTCCCTTAGCATATTAGTTACTTTTACAACATAAATTTGGAAACCTTTGTTCATAAATTTCTTAAATTGCATCACTGATATTTGCCTAACAGAAACTAGTTTTTTTATTCCTTGTACTGTTCTATCTGTGTTATTTTCATCTTTATACACAAACGAATTTTCATAACAGTTTAATATCACTTTGTGTTTCTCTAACTAGTCCATTCCAATAATTATATCATAAGATCCCAAAGCTAATATGTTCAAATTTAAATTTTTTCTTTGACCATCTATCTTTAGTTGATAATCATAAATGAAATATGTTAGCTTTATTTTGGTACATTTTTCTAGTTGTACTAACCATGACTTAGCATACTTTACCTTCTTTAACTTGTTCAATTCAACTAAGGTTGGAGTAATATAACTCAAAATAGCTCCTAGGTCAATTAGTATAGAGACATTGTGGGAATGAATTTTACCTTCAACTTCCACAATAGTGGATTGTTGATCTCCATGTCTTCCATCCAAAGATGCATTGATTTTAGGCACGCTTTTGCCAATTTCTCCAACCGTTGAACCATCTTGAACGTTATGGACTGAGGTTATTGCTGTGGGATTTAAGCGTGGAAAATTTCTCCTCAAGTGGCGTTCTCCACACTCCCAATACTTCAATGGTTCTATGGGATTGTCCCCAACCTTCTTGACTCCTAGATTAACTGTTCTATTTCCCCCTTGGGAATTCTATGTATTAGAATCATAATCCTTCTTTTGGAAAGCGTTCGTCATGTTACAGAAAGGGACTAGTTGGAATCCTTTCTTACGTTGATTTATTCTGTACCGTTTCTTGTCTTTCCATGCCCTAGGGAATTTCAGATCTATGTTTGTACTGATCATAGTGCATTCGAGCCTTTCTAAACACTTCATTTAAGTACTTAGGATTTTCAAATTCAATTCTGTCCTTGTATGACTATGGTAGACAACTCAAGAAATTTTGTATATTCAGTTTGTCCTCTTTGATGTATGGTTCAAACCTCAACAGATCTAGAAATTTATTATCAGATCGTCCATGGCCATTTGTCCTAGTCCGAGTTTGTAAAATTCCTTAGTTTTTTTTCATAATAACTTTATGATAAGTACTGCTTCTTGAAATACTTTTTGAATTATGACCATTCCATTTGTTTTTCTTTCAATCCCTTAGCTAATTTCAGGTCTTACCACTAGATACTAGCTTTTCCTTTCAAGTTGTAAATGGCCATTCTAACTTTCATATTACTAGAGTAGTTACAAATTTGGAAGTAATTCTTTATATATAGTAACCATGCTTCAACCTCCTCACCAGTATTTGATTCTCCATCAAAGGTGGAAGGTTTTATTTTCTTGAATTCACCTTCTAGGGTGTCCACTTGTTTTTTTTTTTTTTT
>SNQJ01S0028600.1:116780-128529 GCA_010110895.2 Picea sitchensis | reverse complement strand
GCTTTGTTTTATGAAATATGTGTGTCTTCGGATTAACTATCCTCTTTTTTCATTTCATGACCAAATTTATTAGAGGATTTTTTTCTTACCTCTTCCTCCTTTTCAATTTCCTTTGGAATTTTATTTGTTACTATATTGCATAGCAACATTTTATTTATTTACAATTGATCTTCATGTGCTTTCTTTATCTTTTCGTTATCTACTTTAAATCCTTGTAATTCCACAATGATATTTCACATAGTTTCCAAGACTTGAGTGGATGAACTCCCTTAACCATTATGTTTTGGATCTCTAGGAAGTTCTTGGTTGGGATTCCCTTCGGGTGTGTCTCCTTCTTCATTTTGTGCTCACATTTTCACAAGAGAAAACTTGTTTTTCCTTTTGTAACAGTAAATGTGTTTTGTTAGATTTTCTATCAAGGAAAAAAAATAAAATAAAATGTTCCAAGTGTTGTAACCTACAGCTCTGATACCATATGTTATGTACCCCAAATTTCAAAAATTAAAAAATAAAATTTTATAAGGGTAAAACTAATGCCTATTATGTACCACAACTATTTAAGTCATAAAACTACTTATTCCTTAATCCATTAATTAAATACCTATAAGTGTATTATTATTATTTCTCGTATTAAAATGGTAACAAGAGATCTTAAGGTCAACACATTGTTTCTTTTTAAGTGTCACTATTAGAATTAACATTATAACCATGATCTGTTAACCTATTATGTAAGTATTAAACTATGTTTATAAAACATAGAGTGATATATTCAAGAGTTAACTATATAAGCCTTGCACTATGTTTTTAATACATTTAATTAATACATTCAATACTTAACTATATAAGTCTTACACTATGTTATAAAACATATAACAATACACTATGTTATAAAACATATAACAATACATGCAAGATTTAACACTAGCACACATATCGCACTATGTTATAAAACATATAGCAATACATACATGATTAAACAATAGCGTACATATTAAACTATGTTATAAACATATAAAAATGCATACAATGTTTTAACATAGACTTACATAGGAATGGACCTAGGGGTTATAACCCACTAAATACAGAACCTACGCGCTAGATTTTCAAGTCGCATAGTAATAAACCATGACATGGAACTTACGATAACATAATGTTACAGTCGGGATCATGTTTAATACATCACAGGTCCAAATTACTCATAAACTCATGGCCTATACACAATTCGAGAAGCATTATAGGTTAGGCTAACTGGACAGTCGAACCTAGTCTTAGTAATTTATGTTGGGTTGTAGCCATTAATGGTGGAAAACCACCCTCGATCTCCAAGTCTGACGTTTTTTAGGAGAGTCTCCACTACAAGCTTTCCACCTAGGATGGCTTCACATGGTAGGGAGAGAGTGGCGTACCTTCCATTCTCCTCCACTATCGTGAGGCATGAGTTTTCATTACCCTTCATGTTCATTCCTTATGTTTTTCTACTCTATTTTTTTCTCCCGCGATGATAGGGTTATGTGACTTTGTGGTAGCATGGTAGCCATTATTGTTTTTTAATTTTCCTCTTGGATCTGTAAAGAATGGTAGCAATGGAGTTTACTCGATTCTCTTCACGATGTAGTGACCACTGTGTCAAGTTTTATTATTGTTTTTTTGTGAAAAAATAGCATAGTGGCATTTAGTCAGTTTCGTTCACAACGTAGCGGTCACTATTTCAACCTTTCTCTTGGGTTGTGCATGGTAAGCTCCCTTCCTTTGTATATCTCATTTCACATACTTACTGATTTGATGTTATTGTGTTACTAGTTTTGGAAAAACATTATCGGTATAATACAATCATCTCGAGAGTTTGTTGTATAACGTACTCTTGTATTTCAGAAGTTTTTGTTCCATACATTTATTTTTATTATGCTTTCCTTATACAATGTATTATTGTGTTGCCACAGCTCTGTATAATGCATTCTTTAAGTTTATGTCACATACAATATACCCAATGTTGATGGTTTATCTATACAATGCATTTCCTCATGTCCTGTTTCCGTTTAATGAGTTGTGTTGAAGGCTTCTCTGTATATGGTTATTCTTGATTTCTTTCAGTCACAACTCCATTCTCAGGTTCAAGGTAAAATTTACATATGCATTTAACTTCAAATCTCTTCTCTATTAGAATTTCCTCTTGGGTAATTTCATCATCCGGTTCGGGTTTTGTGATTTTCTTTAGTGGTTACCAGTCTTCCATAACCGTAACCCTTTGGGTTCCTCTCTCATTTTCCTGTGATCAAAAACCCTAATTCTCTGTAAGATTTTTCATTTGGTTTGGGTCTCTGTAGAGAGTGTAACCCCTCATTTGATTGATTATTGTGTTAGGAGAGATAGATGTTGGTTTATTATTTATCGAGTAGGCTTGAGAAGACTTGGTCAGATAGCCATGTGCCCCTATCCTTCTGTTTGACTGAACTCTTTAATTAAATTACACTCTGTATATAAATTCACTATGTGTTTTATCAGTTAAGCATATCCTTGGTCGTTGAAAAATTAACAGTAATACTCCTCGTATATACTTATGTGTGTCGGTTATAAAATATCCCTGTCGAGAGAAAGAAAGATCTGTTGCTGCTAAAACCCTAAATTCCTTCGACAGTTGTACATTGTTGGTTAATTATTCAAATCCATCCCATGGGAAATTAGATATCCATACTTACGATTTCCTCGATTCATTCACTGGCTAGGTTTGATACTTGCAACGCATTATTATAACTTGTTAAGAATGAGGTCAAACTCTTGTAGGGATTAATTTTAAACAAGATTTGCGTAATTTATGTTTGGAATCACACAAAGTCGTATCTCGCTCTAAATTCTTGTTAAACAAATAAACATGTTGTGACATCCTTTATTTTTGTAAAAACTCACGGTGTTAAGAAAAACGATCTCTGTTTATATTAACACATTTTCTATAGCATTCGTTGTCTCGTCACATGGGTTTTCTCTTGTACATTTTCTTTGGAGTAATACTTATGGAAATATTAAATTCAACTCTTGTATGCAATGTTTGTTATAAGGTAGCTCTGTTTTAAAAATGTCTCACAGTATTTTGGCCCTCTATAAGGAATTCAATTACTCTTCTCCAAAGTAATATTAGCTAGTTATTATATCTCTAATTTTCATTTTTGTAGGTACCCCTTTTAATTTGTCAATCTTTTACTTTATCAAACTTATAACCTGCATGTTTTTGGAAATTCTAAGAGGGGGGCGAATGAGTATTTAGACAAATTAGTATTTTTTAACTTGTACTTCAATGAAATCATGTATTCAATTTTTATCCAATCAACAATGAAGACTATCTAATAAACAATAAAGAATAGTAGAAGAGATACACCAATACACAGTGCACAATATATAAGAAGTAATCATGTATTATTGTTCAAAGGAAGTAATGACTTTCAAAGGTAGCTACAACTTCCAAATATAAGTGTAGGGATAAACCTTCAAAAGGAATATAAAATCCTCCAATATTAAGAGAGGGTTAGCCTCTCAATCCTTTCCCTTTCCTTCCACCAAACAATATATGAGAGATAATAAAACTTGACATTAAATTATCACCATCAACCAACCATCACATAGAACCTAATAATGATTCCTGAGACTTATTGAAATTCTACAATTCTTCACTTCTTGGAATACTCTAATCATGTAGATAATATTACTCAATGTATTCTCTGAAACTCCTACAAGTGTCACTCCTTAAATCCTCCCAGAAAAAGATTTATAGAGAAAATTGTAGACCTTATTCAATTCTCGTTTATTCAGGAGAGATAACTTGTACAGCATGCCCCATGCTCAATGTTTGACATCAGATTATGAAATTCATAAAAAGGAAAAGAAATCCCATACTATTTCCAATGCAATTGGTCTCACTTCATTTGGATTTTCTATGAAGACGTTATGACTATTTTACCGAGAAAACTTGTTTATGACTAGCTTAAGGATTAGTCAAAAACCCTATATTCCATAGAGTGTATCTCAAAAATTGTAGCAAATAAAGATATGAAAATTTTACCACAGGTACCTAGATATGTCTTCTCAATAGCCTCTGAATTTCACCATCTGAATAGTTATAGAAACAAATTTATAGAAAAAATGGTAAGATGACATGTAAATAACATACCTTAGAACACATCATCAAAAGACTTCATCCTCTCTTGAAATTCGGCCTTCTTTACTTCAAATTTCCTCAGAAATTCGACTTATATCTCCTTTTTCATTAATAAAATTATGTGTGTTAAAAAATGAATGTATAATGAGATGTATTTATACCCTTTATGTCACTTCCTTTTAAAATTAGGGCCTACATGTAGTTTCTTCTTCAATTCACATTCTCATCTTCAAATAATTCATTTCTCCTCAATCGTGAGGATCCATGTGATGTGTCACATACCACTGGAAGAGACATGACTTATATTATCCATCCATGGGTGTTGTATCTACATGTGTGATTTCCTTCATGTCTATCTACTTTGATCAGTTGTGGGGTCCAAAGACCAATGGCTAGGGTTGACATCAATGACTACAACCAATGACTAGGGTTGACATTAATGACAACAATCAATCTTCCAAAGATATCCTCCTTTGTCATTGATGGCAACAGTCATGATCCCCCAATCATAATGATCCCAATTTCTCTCCCCATTTGACATCAATGGAAAAGGGTGGGGATTCTCCCCCTGAGCTCAATGGCATAAGGTGACCTTCTTCTTTGGGGCTGCTCCCACTAAACATGTGGCACTCAATAATACTTCATCCTTATTTTTGGTATTTGGGAATTTTTATTCCTTGGAATCCTTTTGTGTGGCTTATGTCTTCTCTCTCTTCTTCATGTCTAGGATGTATATGTTGGGAGTCAAGCGTAAGAGTGTATACTTGATCACATATTTTTCTTAAATTGAGGAGATTATGCTTCATATCTTTAAAAAATAGGACTTTTCCTTCTTTTACATTTTCACATCCAAGCTTTACAGTTCCTTTTCCAAGTATTTTGGTAGATGAGTCATCTCCAAATGCAACATTTCCACCTTTTTTCTTCAAGCTAACAAATTTGATTTGATCTCCGGTCATATGAGATGAGAAACCAATGTCTATGAACCATTCATCTTCTTCTTTTCAATCTTTAGCGACCAATGCTATTCAACAATTTTCATTGTGTGGAATTTCTTTCCTTTTCCATGGTGTATTTGGTATAGGGACATTTGGCATATGATTATCTTCCTTCATCTCTTTACAATCTCGTGCTTTGTGAGCAATATTATGGAACTTGTAGCATACAATATTTTGATCCATTAATGGGTCAAATGGATTATAATTTATGTTGACAGTTTTGAAAACATTTCCATATCTAATATGTGTATCATTCATGTGTATTGTGTAGTTATTTCTTTCATTGATTCTACAATTGATTGCCTTGTGTCCAAAATTTCAACAAGTATAACAATGTCCAAGAAATAAATTTTGATACATGGGAGTAAGTGATCTTCTTTGTAGTGTGGTCCATCTGGGTTCACGATCTATTATTTTGTATTTTCTTTCATAATGATTGCTTTCTTACCTAATGGGAGAGGATCTTCTTGATGTCTCATTCCTTCTGAATTCTAGTCTTCTATATTGTTGTTCAACTTTCTCTAGAGTGTTTGTTTCATCCTTTTCATCTTCCTTCTCTTGTTTTATTGTCTAAAAACAGTCATTGTATCCTAATCATGTCTTTTCATTTGGATATATTTGATTTGAAAGGTTCTCATCTAGTTTTCAGTGCTTTTTTCAAACTTCTTCAACTTTTCTATTGTCAATAGTAGCTCCCCTTTTGTGTGATCCATTTATTCTTTCAATTTCTCATAATATTCTAATTCTTCCTTCAAGCTATCAATGGTATTTTCAAGATTGTAATTCTCTTCTTCACGACTACTCAATTCACCTTTTAGTATTATGTTTGTGTTTCTAAGCTTTCTATTTTCAATTTCAACATGCTTCAACTTTTCAAGATTCTCATATTCTTGTTCACTTTCTATGTTGACTTTGTATCCCAAAAAGGAATCAAGGTTGGGTACTTCATTTGAATCTTCTTCAGAAATGATTTCTTCTTCTTTAGAATGCTTGTGATCATCATCCTCGGTTTATTCGATTATGAAGAGGACTTCTCCTCCATAATTATCTTCTTCATCACTCTCATCCGAGGAGATGTCATCATCCTTGGAGTAGAAGCTCTTTTTATTGATGAGACTTCTCTTTTTATTGTAGCATTTTTCATAAATATGTCCTATTCTACCACAGCTAAAGCATTTGAGAGGAGACTTACCTTTGTATCTGCTAGTTCCCTTCTGGAGACTTCTTACAATTTTTTTTATTTCTTCATCAAGGCCATTATCCTTGTCTTTTGTCTTATTTATGACTTTAAAGGATTCTTTATTTTTTGACTGGTCACTTTCTGTACTTATTCTCATTTCATATGCTATAAGATAATAATGTAATTCATCCATTGTCATTTTGGTCAAGTCCCTAGTTTCTTCAATGGTGGAGACCTTAGCATCATACTTCAAGAGAAGTGATATCAACAATTTATGTACAACCAAGGATTGATTGAGCTCTTCAACTAATCTTTTGATAGCATTAACAACTTCATCGACTCTAAGAAAATAGGTTGCAATATATTCCTTTTCATCCATCTTCAAATTTTCAAATTCTGTTGTATGTCGTTGAAGCTTGATGTGCTTAACTTTTGGATCAGCTTCATAGATACTCTTGAGTTTGTCCCATAGCTCTTTGGCAGTGTTCCAACCCGTCACTTTTCTAGCAATGGTTGGTGCCAATGCTCCTTGAAAGATTATTGTTTCCAATTGAAATATTTACTTATGTTTTACTTCTGATGCTAGTAATAATAATTTCTCATGTACATAAATTGATGATGGGTCCATTTGTCTTTCGAGGGAACCCATCATATGGAAAATGAACCCACTCCCCCTCTCTGGTCTTGGATGGTTGTCTTCGCATCACAACAAGGATGCTTCAATTACGACATCGAAATCCAAGTTAAGTATATTGAATTATTTATTGAATGCCTCTTTAACAATTTCATACATTAATAAGATATTAAATATTTCATATGTTTGTTACAGGTTTAGGAGGAAAACCCATGCACTTGGATAAGTGCTCGGCCTGTCCAAAAAAGGTATTTGGGTTGCATCTTCATCCACCAGTCCTTGCGAGTATTCGCAGATAGACTTAAGTAGTTTCTTGAATTCTTGTTTCAACTAGATAGGTGGTTGTGGTATTTAAGGAACTCAAACTGTAACACTTTGATATTTTATCTATTGGTGGTAATAAATATGTATATCATATTTTTTCAAAAGACCAGTACTCTATTATATCAAATGTATTTCTTTCATATTTTACCAAACATATAATAGAACTATTATTATTTTGCTCGCCATAACAACAAAAAATATAAGTAGTTCTATTTATGCTTATATATATATAAACTATATTGTTCACAACATACTACTACAAATATTTTACACACTCGCAACCCATATCAACTAATATGGATATACAGTTCATTCAAACATATTTTATTTTCTAAATGCAATAACATAAGATATGGAAACAACTGTATAAATAATGAAACATCATTAGAATAGTTCCAAAAATTTAAATACAGAGTTTAAATACATATCTAAAAAAGTTGATGCTGGGAAATAAATGGATCAACCACGTTTCACCCAACCATAGAAAAGAACAACCATAATTAGTTGTCGTGATCACCTCCTAGCTTGACCATGAGTCCATAAGGGAGAACTGAATTATCCTCCTCAGCTATAGTCACCATCAAAATATCATAATATTCTTTTCCTCACACTACAAGTTCTCATAACAAAAAACAATTCTCAATTCCTCAACATACTAAGCAACGACCTGCCTCCCACATATGTTGTATATATTCTTCTTCCTAGGTCTTTCCATTCCTTTCCCTCCTTGGGGAAATTCACAGCTTTACAAATATCTGATTTTTAGGGGATGTTAGTGGTCAAATTCAACTTCTTCCACTTGTAAAAAGCATCCCTGAGGTAACTCAAACATGTTCCCCACTCATGGTGTCATGGTTAGCTATTTTAACCTAGTTGTTCCATTTGTCTTCCAACATTAAACTTATTAAACATTTGTCTCATACATGTGTCAAATAAAAGAGGACAATTGGGAAAATCAAATATTTTCCCAACTATCATAAAATGATTAATTACATAATCCAAAATTCCAAATTCAGATTTTCCATAAATGGAAACTAATTTCCAAATCTGAATTTTCCAAAAACAGAAATTTATTTCGAACTTCCACTTAGAATTTATTTTCTAAAATTTGAGGATATTAGAAAAAGGTCCTTGATATAGAAGGATTTGTTGTTTGGTCAACATGGAACAATAATCCCTCTCGTAGAGCTGTTGGAGGCACAACTCATTACATAAAAATGAACATCTCTACTGACATTCAACTTCATAAGAAAGAGACTCTTAATCACTAGATATTGATGGACATATCAGTATTAATTCTAAGAAGATTTATCTAGAAAAATGTATTTTCGTATCTATTAACTCTACTTTTTATATGAAAAACAATTTAGATAAGAAATTTCCTTACAAAGTGCTTAGAGAAATATATCTACAATATGAAAAATCAAGGTAATATCCTCTTTTTAGGAAACTTTAATGCTAGAACTGCAACTAATCAGTCTATTGTTTTAAGTAATGACTCCAACCCTAATCCTATATGGATAGATGGGGATCTTGTTTTATCTAATAGATGCAAAAGGAACTTTAAATATGTAATTGATAATTTGTTTGGTATTGAGCTAATCAATCTCTGTAGTTCTCAAGATTTAGTAATTTGCAATGGTCTAAGAAAATTTCCAAAATATGATAGGATGACTTGTATCCATGGGATGGGTAGCGGTGTCATTGATAATTTAATATTAGATATCCACATATACTACCAAATAGTAAAGTTTGATCTTTTAGATGACTATGAACATGACTCTAATCATAGACCTTTAAACCTAACTCTAAACTTTGTCATGCACAAAACTCCATGGAAGAATGCTCTCATAACCAAAGTTGCTTACCATTTGAAAAACATAAATTCGATATTTTCTTAAATAACTTAAGTAACGATTTAAATATCTTAGCGTATCAGAACAATATTGAAGCTCACTATCAAAATTTTACAATAATCCTCTCTACCTCCATTAACAACTTCTTTATTGAGGTTTTATGTAAAAACAAAAATAGTAAAACTAGCCCTTATATGATAATGAATATAAAACTTCTATAAAATCCATTAGGGATGCTTCCAATGCATCATCAAAATATAATAAGATAAATAAAAACAAAACCTTAATTAAAAGGGGGAAAAACACTATATAAATAGAAAGTAGGATAAGCTTTTGCTCCTATTTAAGATAGATCCTAATAAATTTTAGAGGAAAATTCTAACTCGTAAAACTAAATAAAATAATAGGATTCACTTGAAGGATTGGAATTTCTACCTTAAAAAGATTTAAAAATCCCCAAATGGCATGGGAAACATTCCAAATAGTTCTACAAAGGATGAAATGTTTTCTAGATAAGGCATTTAGTTTGGGTTTAGGCATCTCTCAAAAGGAAAATATAAGTACCAAGATGAAATATTAAAAATTGGAGGACCTATCTTCATCCCTCACATACATAAGATCTTCAATTTAGCTACCCAACAAGATTTTGAAAAACCTTGAAATCAAAGCCTCATTGTACCTATTTTAAAAATGGGGATAAAAACAATCTCTCTAATTATAGGACCATTATGATTAGCCCCATTTTAGCTAAACTATACGGAAGCATTTTGGAAAACAGGATCACTACGTGCCAAGTAAGAAATGGAAGAAGAGCTAAAGGACAAGTTGGGTTTAGAGGCTACCATTCAACTTTGGTTGAGCTTGTTACATTTAGGATCATTGTATATGAGTGTCCTAATGAAAAAACTAATATCCTTTGTTTTTTCATTGGTTTTAGAAAATATTTTGAGATTGTGCCTGAGACTAACCTTTGGAATAGGTTAGAAGAGATTAAATTCCCTTTTCAGTTAAGAGTTATTGCAGTAGGTATATATGGGAATATTATTGCCAAGTTTAGGAAAACTACATGATGGTTGAAATAAATTAACTACAATAAAAGAGTCAAGTAAGGTTTCCCCTATCCCATACCCTTTTTAGCATCTATATTGATAAGTTAAATATTGTTCGGATAATGCAGGTTGTGTTGGGCTGAATCTCACTAGAATAAGCATCATCTTTCTTCTTTATGCTAATGATATTGTTCTTATGGAAAAGAGTCTATATGACCTAGGTAAGCAACTTATAATCCTTAAGGACTTCTTCTCTAGTATGGGCATGACTATGAAAACTCGCAAAATAAAGGTTATAATAATTAAATCGAGAAAGATCACCTACTATACTTTTGTATATGACAACAATAGCTTGGAGGAAGTTCCCTCATACAAATATCTTGGAACCGATATTCACCAAAAGATCAATTGGAACTATATAATTGAAAAAATGATAAATGAATGGTGGAAAGTTTATTATGGTCTTGAAAACAATTGTAAATCAACGAAACTTTGGCTTTGGGATAAGAAATAATGCCTCTTTCACACTCTCGACACTCCAATTATGTTATATGGATGTGAATCTTGGGGTTTTAGTATCTCTAGAGAATTCCAGAGAAATATAGAACATATCTATCATATTTTTATAACTTATAATCTCAAAATTAAGGGAAATACACCCTATCTTATCCTCCTCATAGAAGAAAGTCTTTCTCCATTAAGATCATTTCTATGATTAGATATCTAACTTACAAGATCAAGATAAATAAACATGGAAGGAAAGAGCCTCACCAAAAGTGCTTGAAACTCTATCCAAAATAACCAATAACTCAAGAGGGGATGGCATATCAAGAGATAATGGCATAAAGATGAAAAATATTGGCTAAATCATTGGGAAATACAAGAAGAATCCATCATTTAGAATATTGATAATATTACAAATATTATCACTTCTAAATTTAAGGAGAATATGTGGTGTAATAAATAATTAGAGGATAAAGGGAAACCAAGATACTACACGGAGTTGTTCAACCCTAATTTAGAAGATCAAAAGTACCTCTTAGTTTTTAGAAGTGAAAAGAAGAAAATCAACATCGCTAAAATAAGAACAAACTTCCATGAGCTACATAGTGAAACTGGGCATTGGACAGTTCCAAAAACAATGCGGGACATGAAACAATTAGTCATATTTTTGACACTACGAGGGTTGGAGATGAAAAAAACTTCCTCTTTGATTGCATTTCCTATTCCCAAAGTATATCCCAATTTAAAAAAAAATACCATAATAAACTATGATGATCTCAAAAAGCTTCTCTCAATGCTTTTTGACCACACAAATACAAATTTAAAGAAATCGAAGTAAACTCTTATCTTCTTAAAGTCTGATAGACTACTTGGTTTTAGTGGACATTAATCATCATCATCATCATCATCAAATGTCGATATAAATTTACTTGATGTTTAAATATAAAATAAAAAAAACTTGGATTTGAATTTTTATAAAATTTTGTTCTAATTTGTAATTTTTTAATAATAAAAATTTAAACTATTTTTTAAAATTAAATTTTAAAAACAATAAATT
>SNQJ01S0028600.1:82229-103650 GCA_010110895.2 Picea sitchensis | reverse complement strand
CAATCTGTTCATAAAGTCAAACAGGCAAAAAAAAGGACGCTGACTGTACAGTGTGTACAGTCCGTACAGTCTGACGTCGCAGGGCCGTACACACATATGATGACATGGCATGTGATGACATGGTAGAGTTTGGTTGGTAGTTGAGGGAGAATGATATCTCGACAAGTGGCATTGTGTGGTCAAGTGATTGGGTGCCACGTGGCACCTCGATATTGGTTGATTGTTTTGTTAAAATGTATTGGAGTCCGTGAGGGTTGACCCCCGGACCTCCCCACCATGTAAAGCCTTCACAACATCCTCCCTACCATGGTACCATCGATTTTTTCTTATTACATATGTGTGTTTTATTGTATTTAAGTTCACATATTATTGTATATGGCGGGGGGTCGGGCCGGGGCTTAGCCCCGGCCCGTGGTTTTGTTTCAATACATATGACCATGTTATAACATATATGCGCGGGCATTGGTAGAATGGAATGGAAACCCGAGTCGTGTGCCTTTATAAATGTGACCATACGAAGTGCGCGGAGGGGCTTAAGTTTTGGTTTCAAACGGTTAAGTTTTAAAGCCCGAGGTCATATTATAACCCCCCATGTGCCCAGGTGCTAGGCGGTTAGGGGCTGGCGCACCCATAACCGTCCTACAGTTTGCACCATTGGCGCGGTTGCTCCCAGTGCTGGGTTTTTACGCTATATATTTCGTGTGTACCAAGTTCATTACACAAGGGTGCGTTTTGTAGATGCAGAGACAACAAGCTTGAAGGGGGGACTTCCAGGAGGCCTAACTTCTTCGTTTTTCGACCGATTGAGGTGCCGAAAAAGCCCAGCTAGGGGTTTTTGGACGCTCTGAAGCCATTGGAGCAGTCGGTTGGTCAGTTTGAGAATTGTAAGGAATGTTTTTGAGCACTTTGAGCAATTAATAATAATGATCCATTGGAAGCTGGACCACCAGATGTAGCCTAAGAGAGGGGTGAACTCTTTTATCAATTGTTGTGTTTATGTGCTTATGTTCATTGATTATGCTGCTGTCTATGTGTATTTTGTATGAGTAATCCCTTAATTTATGTTTTGCAAAGTTGATCCATTTGCCTTAAACACATAACATTTACATTGCAATAATTTGAAGATTTTCAAGTCTTCTTTCATTTTTAGATCACCAAGGGAAATCAATTCAGAAAAAACAACGAGCATAAGGCTGGGATGACTTTAAATTCTTGATCATAAAATGTTGAATAAAACATAATATTAACACATTAGAAGTATAGTACTAAAATTGCAGGAACAATATTAACCTACCATTCAAAAATAGACGCATGTGTACCGTAGCCTAATGCGAAAGATTTGAGTCATTGTCTCATGCATGCTCCATCCAACTCCTTCTTGTCGATTGATGTGACCTCACCAGTACCTCTTAGCCAATGCTAGGGGTACTCTTCTTCCCCATAATCCTCCTGAGACACAAAGGGGCCATGTACACAATAACATAGAACAAATACCACCCAACTCACCTTGCAAGGTCGAGCTACCACTTGTTACCCGAGTTGGGTATCCAAACTCCCACAAGAGAAAGTTCATTCAAGGAAAATTCAGCAAAGCAACGTTATGCAAAAAGATTGGATCCATACTCCTCCTCCTCAATCATTTTTATAGAGTTTTTAAATAATTAGTTTCCAAAATTCCCATTAAATTCATTTTTCATTAATTTAATTAGGAAAAACCTCCCTCTTACACATGTCACTCATCCCCTAGTTGCACCAGAAAATTAATTTTATTAATTATTTAATTATTCCTATTTTCCTCACCCACCTAAAAGCATTCCTAAAAATTCCCCCTTACAAATCTTAAATGACTTACACCTTACTTAATTCTTAGTTGAGTTCATAATTAGCAAGTTCCCAAGGCAAGATTTATTACTAAGTTAGGCATTCATATTTTTCTTTATGTTTCCCCTTTTCTTTAGGTTTCCCCTTTTTCTTTAGGTTTCCTATTTCTTTAAAGTTTCCCTCTTTTTCCTTTTTAACTTAAAATCAATTTAGCAAGTATTGATAAAACAACCATTTACCCTTTTTCTTCTTTAATTAAAAATTAATTTAGCAAGTGTATATGAGATAACCATTTACCCTCTTTTCTTTTTAACTAAAATTAAATTATCAAAAATAAATAAAAACAACCATTTGCTTTTTTAAAAATTTTAATCCTCCATTTTATTTTGAATTTAATAAATAAATTTGAATTTCTTACCCCCCTTCTTGTTACATGTTTATTTATTATTATTATTATTATTTGACCACATGTTCTACTTAGACCTAAGTTTAATTTTCACTAGGTTGGGTGACATTTTCATTAGAGAAAAAAATGTTTTGAAATCTTACTTATCAGATCATTCATTTTAAGGTTGACTAGGTTTATTCACTTACCCATTGATATTGCGACGTGCCCTTTAGGACACACTACGTTCTCCAAGGGTGCCACTCACCATTTTATGTTTTCCTTGTGGGACGATCCCTTCAGGACAAACTACATGCTCCAAGGGTGCCACTCGCCTCTTTCCATTTTCCTTGCATGAAGTGCCCTTCATGACGCAATGCGTGCTCCAAGTGTGCCACTTGCCTCTTTCCATTTTCCTTGCGCGACGTGCCCTTTAGGACACACTACATGCTCCAATGGGTTCCACTCGCCTCTTGACTGACTTTGGTAGATGTTAAAAGCCCTTGGAGTCAATACTCCGCCAGGTGATCTTGTGGGAGACTAAGGGCCTCTAAGGAATAAGGCCCCTACCTTATTGCATGCCCTTTATAATCATCGTGAGTGACTGTCACAGTCTTCCCTCATGGCATCGTGGGTCTTCTCGAACTAGGTAATCATTAACCTATAGTTCAAGCCACAGCGAGAGTTCTAGTAGGCTGTGGCAGGGCTGTTGTCCACATCTTTCTCTCAAGTCTCTGGTTGTCCTAGGTGAACCCTCTACTCTACATGTGAGTTTGGTTGGCAAGCTATCTTCATCCTGCATCCATCAATAAATCATGTCAGCAATAATAATCAATCATCATAACATCTAGTAATAAGTACATATGTCACATCAACCATTTTCAACCCAACAGTCCACTCCCTGACTCGATCCAGAGTCCAAGGCGTTTCATCGATGCCTCTACATCCTCGTGGTCCAAGGTCCTGCACACTCAGGAGAACCCAGTCAATAGCACCTATCTATGTGGATACACCAAAATAACATATCGCCAATCCATAATGTCTCATAATCATAATCGAACGACCAATAGTATAATTATCCAGATCACTTGCAAGCAAATGTCCTCAAAGAATAAGTTTGCTCAGTGCACGCAAGAGTGGAATATTACAGGTGTGTCTAGGAAGGGAGTTGTACACAATCTCCTTAAGTTTTTTAAAATATTTCGTTGCTACTTGATTCCACGAAAATGATTATTTCTTTAATAATTTTGTTAGAGGTGTTGCTATTTGACCACAGTTCTTGACAAACTTGCAGTAATAGACTTTCAATCCTAAGAATTCTCTAAGTTTCTTCAAGTTTTGGGGAATTTTCCATTCTTTCATAGCTTTAATATTTTTAGTGTCCACTTTTACACCTTCATGAGATACAATATGACCAAAATATTTCACTTCTTGAACCCCAAATGAACACTTGGAAGGATTTTCATAGAGTTGTTTCTATTACGGTATTTATAATACTTTGTCAACATGTTTCACATGCTCTTTCCAACATTTGTTTTAAAATAGTATGCCATCAAAAAATACTAACATAAATTTTCCAAGGAAGGGATTGAAAATAGAATTCATCAAGATTTGAAATGTTGAAGGTGAATTAGTAAGTCCAAATGGCATAACCAAATACTCATAATGACCTCATGTGTTATAAAAAAAAAATTGGAATGTCTTCCTTCCTCATTTTGATTTGATGATATCTTGAATGAAGATCCAAGTTAGTAAAGAAAAAATCTCCATGAAATTCATCAATGATAGGAATATAAAACTTATCTTTGATGTTCATTTTGTTGTTCTTTCTATATATGGACACATACTCCATGAACCATCCTTTTTTGTAACCATCACCACTAGTGAAGAGAAATAACTTTAGCTAGGTTGAAAGATTTTGACCTCTAACATTTCTTGGGTCATACACTCAATATCACTTTTCTATGCATAAGGATACTTGTAAGGCATAATATTAGGTGGTACACTTCCTGGATGAAAATAAATAGAATGCTCATGATCTCAAGCAGGTGGAAAACCCTTAGGAATTTATCCAAATGCCTTGGAATGATTGATGATAACTATTTGGAGATCCAATGGAGTAGAGGATATATATTCCTGAACATCTAGTGAGCACAATTGTGTAATTACACTATGGTTTCCCTTTTTGAGTAATTTTCTCATGCTATTAAAACTCATCACCTTAGAAGGTTTCCCTTGGATACCTTTAAGCTCAATTACCTTTCCTTTTGAGTAAAATTTCATGAACATTTCTTGTAAATTAAGGGCCATTGTTCCCAATGATTGTAACCATTGGAACCCTAATACAACATCAACACCAACCATTTGGATGGAAATAATCAAGGGAATACCAAAAATACTCCCTAATATTGAGCTTAATACTATGGCGCTTCCCAGAGAAATTTATGGTAACTCCATCTGCAATCATTACTTGAAACTCTGGTGTTGGAAATACAAAGAAATTGATATCCTTTGCTAATTTATAACCGATGCAGTTATTGGAACTAACATAATTAATAAAAAATGTTACCTTTTCATTTTTTATCTATACTTGTAGCTTGAGGGTTTGTGCAGTACTGATTTCAGCCAATGTATGACAATATATCATTAGAGTATTATCTTATAGATTTATATATTTTTATGGTTCCAATTTTGGATCTTATCCCTCTTCACAATATATGTAGAATAATTTCTTCCCACCACATTTATTCTCCTTATTGTACTTGTTATCGCAATTGAAACATAGTCCCTTTTCCGTTCTTTCATCCATTTGTTGAGGTGTTGACTTTATCAGTTGAGGTACAATTTTCTTATGAACCCCAAAATGATCTCTACTTCATGCATATGCTCCAAATGTAGACTTGTGTGTAGCCTTATTCTTGGATTTAATATGACGAGAAAATTGCATAGATTACATAATAGTTTTAGGATGTTTTAGGAAAATCTCATGTTTAATGTCCTCTTTTAATCCACCCATGTAATATTCCAACAAATTTTAATCACTTATATCATCCACCCTTGTGGCCAATACTTCAAATTATGAATTGCAATCTTCAATATCACCTAAGTGTTTGATTCTTTCCAATCGACTGAAGTAGCAATGTTCCCCAACTTTTCCATAATGTTCTTCTAAGTCTCTTGTAAATTAAACTCGTGTATAATAATAATAAGGATGATTCATTTTAACTATCCATTGATACCAACGATATGGTTTATTATCATGTTCAAAGTTGTTATTTGAATACTTTTTTTATCATCCATAATATTATGCAGTTCAAAATATTGCTCTATTTCATTCACCCGGGTAAAGACCTTTATTCCATCGAACTTACTTAATTCAACCTTGGGAAGGTTTGCTCATTTTGGACACCATCCATAAGTAACTCCATTATTGAAGTTAAATCCCATTGGAAAATTCTTAATATTGGAATTTTTTTCAATATGGACACTACCTTTATTTTGTTGAGTCCTTTCAGACACCTGGTCAATTTTAGGGAACTTCTCATTTAAGGATTCCATAATATTCTATTCCATTTGTTCCATATTTCATTTCATCTCTTTCTTACTTTCAACAATTTTCCTTTCCATCAATTCCATATTTTCTTCCACATTTCTTTCCACCAATTCCTTATTTTTTTCCATCTTTCATCCCATTTCTATTTGATTTTTATCAAATCAACATTTTTCATTAACCTGTCATTCAATTCATTGATTTGACTGTCCAAATTGGATAGATGTTTTTGTATCTCCTCATTTTCTTCACAAATCGGGGAGGATATTTATGAAGTTTTCATTGGTCAAATGAGATTTGGTTATTTCTTTGGAGCCATGAAAAAATTTTATTGGGTCCTAAGGAAAAAGGAGTTTCAGGTTCTATAGCTATCTAATATACATAAAGGTTCCAACAATAGTTGTAACATCCCTCTCTTGCACACTGAGAGAACTTATTCTTTGAGGACACTTGCTCGCAAGTGATCCGGATTATTATGCTATTAAAACACTAATTTTGATTATGAGGTGTTATGGGTTGATGACATGTTGTTTTACTACATTGACATAGACATGTGCTATTGATTTAGTTTTACTGCATGTGCAGGATTTTGGAAAATGGAGGATGTAGAGGTATCGATGGAACCCCTTGGACTCTGGATCAAGTCGGGGATTGAACTAATGGGGTTTGATTTTTTTATATGTGATATTAGTGCATATGATTAGATGATATGATATGGATATATTTCTGACATGATTCGTTGATGATGTAGGCTGATGATAGCTTTCCGACTAGACTCACATGTGGAGTAGAGGGGCCACGCTCGACTATGAGAGATTTTGAGGGAGAGGTGTGGACAACAACCCTATCACAACCTACTATCACTCTTTTCGTGGCTCGAACTATAGGTTAACGATTACCTAGTTCAAGAGGACCTACACCGTGAGGGCAGACTGCGACAGTAGCTCATGATGATTCTAAGGGGCGCGCAATAAGGCAAGGGCCTTATTCCTTAGAGTCCCTTACTCTCCCACAAGTTCACCTAGCGGAGTATTGACTCCAAGGGTTTTAATTTCTACCAATTCAGTCAAGAGGCGAGTGGCACCCTTGGATCACGTAGTGCATCCTGAAGGGCACGTCACACAAGAGAAACAGAAAGAGGCGAGTGGCACCCTTGGAGCACCTAGTGCATCTTGAAGGGCATGTCGTGTGGTTATTTAGTAAATGAATAAACGTTGACGGATTTAGGACAATAAATTGTTAAGGAAGATTTGAAACATTTCCCTAAAACAAAAATGTGTGTCGCCCCACCTAGGAAATTAAGGTCTAGGTCTAATCTTTGTTGGTTGTAAAATTTTACTTTTTTATAAAAAATAAATAGAGATAATCTTCATTAACCTTGTGACAAGAAGGGATAAGCAATTAAAGGGTTTTACAAAAATCTATTGGGATTAAAATTTAAAAAAGGGGGGGAATAATTGTTTTATTATATTAGGATAATTAAAAAATATATATTAATTAAAAAGGGGAAAAGGGAGAAAGTTAATTTCTACACCTGCCAAATTGAGTTCTAAATGAAAAAAGGGAAAAGGGGGAATTCTAAAATAATTAGGAAACTAGGAAAAGAGGGGAACATAAAAGGAAAAGGGAAACACAAGGGAAAAAGAAGAAAGTCAATTTAGTAAGGTATCTACCAGTAAGAAATTTTTAATTTAAAACTAAACTAGAAAATTAATAATGGGGAAAGTCATTAAAACCTGTGTGGGAATTTGGGGACACCTAGGAGGGATTCTATGAGTGACTCTAGGTGGGTGAGGGAAATAAGGGTAAATAATTAATTAAATAAATTAGTTTTTGGAGGAATGAAGGGGATGGGTGACACTTGTACGAGGAGGAATTTTTATGAATTAATTTATTAAACATTAAATAAAATGGGATTATGGGAAGGTAAAGGAGTTCATAACTATATATAATGGAGGGAGGAGAAGGAGGAAAGATCTCTTCTGTTTGCATAACGTTACATTGCAAAATTATATACTTGATTGACTTAGCTTGTAGGAGATGGGATACGCAACTAGGTGAGGAGTGGTAGCTAGGAGCTAGCTAAATCTCTAGATAGTGTGCGTGGACCCTCTGCGGCTCAAGGGGATAAGGGGGTAGTAGAGTACCCCCAACGTTGGCTAGGAGGTACCAGTGAAGTCTCATCAGTCGAAAAGATGAAATTGCATGAAGCGCGCAGGACATCAATTCAGAGTGGGTGATCAGGAAACGGTACGCTTTCTTTATTTTTGCATGGTATATTGTAGTAGGATTTATGCTTGGATATACATGTTTAATTGTGTAAGTAAATTGATTGTCTTACATTTAGTAGATGGCTGAATCTTTCCATAGTCGTTAACTCGATGTTGGTCTTCCCATGGCCTTCAATTCAGGGCATGTCATGACTACCCTGTGGTGTATTGATTTGTGAATATTGTGCAGGTTTTTGCCTTTCATCCTTAGCTCATTAGTCCTCGCCTGAGCAGTCAGCCAGGAGCCTGATCTATAGTCATCGCTTCGGTGTTAATAGACCTATGGATCTCAACGCCCTAATTTTCTGTGTGTGGATGATGAGTGAAGGACATTCCCTTCAGCCGTCTACCTCTGTTATTGTCCTTGAATGATTGTTTTATTTCGCCATCTAGTGAAGACCTCTATGTATGGATTATCTTGCATCCTTGTTGGTCTTTTCTCTGTGCCTTGACTGATAGATTCCATGTGATCATTTCCATGACTTTTCCCATTGGATCCTTGCGGTCTCTTACTGTTTTCTGCGTTGGATTGGTGTCATTGTATTGTAAAAGATTTAATTTCAGTCTGCATTTTTATATTGGTATCATGGAATGTAGAAAAAGGGGGGGGAATTTAATTTCAGTCTGCATTTTTATGTTGGCATCTTGAAAATGGAAGATCAATTTAATTTCTAAGTCTGTGTTTTTATATTTGGTACACTGGAATTGGATAAACGTTTGTGTAATTCTTGGTCTGCATTGTAATGGTATCCTGGAAATGGCCAAACAAATTAAATTCTTTGTCTGTATTTCATTTTATTGCTAGGGCGATTTTTTCCCTTGTTGAAGATTGAGCTAATCATCAAAACTTACTGCTATTGGATTCCTGTGAATGCCCACAAATTGAAGTTAAATGACCTCTGCGTCTTCCTGTTGAATGCCCACTATTTTTACCATTAAATGTGATTGATTTTTCTATTCTTAACCACGATTTTGCCAGAGAAATGATCTTTGTGTCTTCCTGTGGAATGCCCGTGTTTTTGTCTTTTAATGGTGGGCGGATTTGCTGTTTATTTGCCCACAATTTTTGTCATTTAATTCATGACTGGGATTGTTTTGGAATGCCCACGTTTTTGTATTTTAAAAGTTGACTGATATGCATTTGAATTTCCCACAATTTTGTCATTTACTTCATGACTGAGATTGTTGTGGAATGCCCACGTTTTTGTCTTTTAAAATTTGACTGATATGTTTTTTATTTGCCCACGATTTTTGTCATTTAATTTGTGACTGAGATTGTTGTGGAATTCCGACGTTGTTTCCTTTTAAAAGTTGATTGAGTTGTTGTTTAATGCCCACGATTTTTCCATTTAAAAATTAGTGACTGAGTTCGCTGTTGATGGGACACAAATTTTCTAGTTAGAATGATGATTGTATTTGTTGGAATGGACACGAATTTTCCTTAAATGTTGACTGTGTTTGGGTTGTCCAATGACCACAAGTTGATCCTTCCACAGTTTTGTATTGTCTTTTTTATTCTCCTTCACATTGAGTGTACCCAGCGTTCTCACTGCCAGACTTTAAATACTACATCAATGATGTTGGCCATGTTAATTACCATGTTAATTGCAATATTAAATACTATGTTAATTGTCTTATTATTCTCTAGGATAAATGCCACAACGATGTTAGTGGTCAGAAGTTATGTTAATGACGATGTATATTGATAAAACTATGTTAATAGTCGACATATTACCTTCTTAATGTGAATAGACAACTAGTTAGTTTTGGGTACGGTTACTAGATAGAAGGCTTGTGTAATTTAATCGTTTACAAGTGTTGTAATCGTAGAATTCACCATTGATATGGAGAAGGTGGTTATATATTGTATATTGATAGTTAGGTTGTAAATTGGGATTAATTCATAAAATGCCCAATTAGACTATGATTAATGATTAAATGAGATTAGTAAGTATTGACCCAAGTAGAAGTTAAACCTGCTAATTTAAATTGTGGTTAATGATTAAATTGTAATGCAGAGATAACAAATTGATTCATAATGAATGTTTTTTTATTGAATTTAATGACTATGGTGTGAAGTAGAATGGACGATTAGATTTGATTAATTGTTAATCATCTGATAAGTTAAAAACCAAATTAAAATTTATACTTGCTAAATTTTGATGGATACTCAATGTCAAAACAATTTGTAACTGTTGACTAGTATAGACTTGATGAATGGGTCTCGTGGTTGATGAAGTGTGACTTTCGTGGTAGTTGTCCTCTTGTGTCTTGTTGACCTTTTGTGGGGGGTGTGGCTATAGTCTCCCTATCAGTATTTGGTTTCTAATGCATCGGATTTATCTAGAGTCCTCGGTCCTGATAGGATGAATGGTGCCAAGGTTGTCGACGTGTCTATCACCTGGGGATGGCATGATTCTTGATGAGAGGATCACGACATGCCTTGGGGGATAGCAGAAAATGCGATCTTTCCTAGAGCTGGTGAGTTTTGAGTGAGTTTTGTCGGGCATTTCCGATTGCTTTTGGCGCATGGGTTGAACGCCTTCAGGCATTGGGTTCGCGCACCTTGACGTTCTCATCTTGTTTGTCTAGGCCATTGTTTCGAGATGATATTTTTTTCCCTTAGCTCGTAGGCGTGGTCATGTTTGTGTCGGGCGGGTAGTTGTTCCTCCATGTTATTATGTGCATGTTTTGCCTAGTCGCCCTTGTGCCTGTGCGTGGTGTCATAGTTTCCTGTTTCCTGGGTTGCATGCTTCTATTCTTCATCTTTGGTGTGGTCAAGCTATTGTCATTGTTTCCTTCTTTCCTCTTAACTCTTAAAACTAAAAAAAAAAAAATGCAGTTCTTCTTCGCTCGTAGTCGTAATGAAGGGGGCATTACATATGGTATCAGAGAGGGTTCAACCCCTGACTTGGGATCACTATGGCTTTCATTTATATGATTTGATTATAATGTTGCTAATTGAGTTGACTTGTAATCATGTAGGTAATCATGGTTAGAGGTCGTTGTGAAGGTAGAAGACGGGGTGCTAGGGGAGGAGGCGCAACGCCTCCAATAATATCCATGCCTGAGGGGTCAAACCCCCAGGGAGACAAATAGGTTGTTGGACAGGAGCAGATAGTGATGGGTGATGTGGTTGGTATGATGAGGTCTTTTCAATGTATGTCTGAGGCACTGATCAGTCGTTTGGACAGAAATGAGGCTAGAGCACCACCACCCCTTAAGGATCCACTGCGCGCTCCGGTTAGTACTGGTAGCATTCACCGTAAACTCGAGAAGGTCAAATTTCCCAAGTTCTTTGATGCCCCGGACAGAGCAGTCGCTGAGGCATGGTTGGAGAATATGGCAATGTGATTTTCAATTCGTGACTATACCTCCAACATGAAGGTCTGCATGGCAGTCTTTCAACTGAAGGGGAGCGCTCTTCTATGGTGTAAGATGCTCCTACCACAACTGAACATGGTCGTTGAAGACGTGTCATGGGAACTGTTCGAGGAACGGTTCCGAGAGAGGTACCTATTAGAGGAATTCATTGAGTGTCAGCTCAATGAGTTCAATGCCTTATGATAGGACGGTCGTACGGTGCCCAAGTACAAGGCCTGTTTTATGGAGTTGCTCTAGTATGATCCACATCTTAACATGGAGAAACTTATGCTCAACAGGTTCATGTTTGTCCTTAATATAAACATACATGCAAAGGTTAGGATTCTTATGCCTCAAACTTTACATGATGTCATGCAAAAGGCCCTCATAGTAGAGGAGGTTCTTATCAATGGGGGTTAGACAAGGAATCCAACTAGACTGGCAGGGCAGGTGTCATTTGGTGCGTAGCAGCATCAAACACCAGCCAAACTTATGCCCAAACATCGTGGCTTCCAGAGAGGATCCACTTTCACTACACCTCAGCGATCGACGCTTCAGCAGTGAACACATTATCGAGGAGCACATCATCAACAACATCGTCAACCATAGCAGCAGTAGTTTAGGCCTATTCAGTAGAACAGACCAGGATGCCAGGCTGGTGGGCTGTTATCTTCTACTTCAGGTACCAGGACTACTAGACTGAAGAAGGGGTGTTGGATGTGTGGGGAGCCACACTACCACCACGACCGCCCTCTCGAGAGGACTAGAGAATATGGATCATCTGAACCCACTACTGTGGGAGATTTGGGCAAGGCCCATTGGATTCATGCAGCGGTGAATAACCACCAGGAAGAGCACTAGTTGACTATGCTCGAGAGGTCAAGTACCATCGCTGACCAAACCCTTAGTATTTTGATTGATCCCGTTGCTACCGAGAGTTTCATTTCGAGTGTCGTGTTAAAAAGGATTAAGGTAAAGGAAGTCAAACATGATGAGCTTAGCTTCGTAGAGATGGCTTCGAGAGCCAAAAATAAGGTTGGAGGAAAGGTTATGGGTTGTAACCTTAACCTGGGATAATTTGTCACTAGGGCCAACCTGTACATCACGATTTTAGGATCTTATGACGTCGTGATCGGTATGGACTGGTTGGAATCACATGAGGCGATACTCAATTGGAAGATGAAATGATTGAGCTTGGTCGATGATGAGGGGAAAAGACATGTGATTGTAGGAGGGAACCAGGGAGTTTCCCTGAGGTTCATCTCTTCCTTGTAGCTACGAAAGATAATGCGCAAGAGGTGTAAGATTTATGTGATCCTTGTGTTAAATGAGAAGGGAGTAGCATAAGTTCTAGAAAACCTTCCGATGGTGAGAGAGTTTGCAAATGTCTTTCTGGAGGAGTTACCTGGGATGCCGCCAGAGAGGGAATTGGAGTTTACTATAGACCTAAAACTGGGGACTAAACCAATAGCTAGGATGCCTTATCAGATGTCGACCCCAGAGTTACAGGAGTTGAGAATGCAACTGAAATAATTGCTAGACCTGGGAATGATACATCCAAGTGTGTCACCATGGGGTCCGCCTGTTATTTTCATATGAAGGGAGGATGGGTCATGGAGGCTCTACATTGAATACTGTCATTTGAACAAGGAAATGATTAAGAATTAGTATTTGTTGCCCAGGATTGATGATATGTTCGATCAAATGAAGGGTGCGACGGCGTTCTCAAAGATCGACTTGCGATTAGGATACCACCAGTTACAAATTAAGGAGGATGATGTCTCTAAGACCACCTTTAAGATGAGGGTTGGACATTACCAGTTTACTATTTTACCATTTGGACTAACAAACGCCCCAGGGGTATTCATGAGTTTGATGAACAGGGTGTTCTGTGAGTACTTGGACAAGTTCATCCAAGTATTCATTGATGATATTTTGATTTACTCTCAGATGATGGAAGAGCATGATGAGCAATTGCACTTTGTACTATAGTGTTTGTGAGAGAACAAAATGTATGGGAAGTTGTCCAAATTCTCATTTTATCAATCAAGGATTCACTACTTGGGGCATGTCATCTCCAGTGAAGGTATCATCATGGATCCAACAAAGGTGGAGGATATTATGGAATGGTCTGCAATGATGAATGTCCTGGAAGTGTGTAGCTTCATGGGTTTAGTAGGATACTATCGATGGTTCATCAAGGGTTTTTTGAAGATAGCAAATCTGATCACAGAATTGAAAAAGAAAAACAATAAGTTTGTTTGGACCGAGAAATGAGCGAAATCATTTCGGAGGCTCAAGGAGCTCTTGAAAACAACACTGATACTAAAGATCCCTGACATGGACACGGACTTCTTGGTATGCACTGATATATCCAAGGAAGGCTTAGGCAGTGTCTTGATGAAAGATGGACGAGTGATCGCTTACATCTCGAGGAAACTCAGAAGGCATGAGGAGAACTATTGGACGCATGCTTTGGAGTTGTTAGCCATCGTATATGCCTTGAAGGTTTGGAGACACTACCTTGTTGGACAAAAAATCAAACGAAAGACTGACCACTGTGGACTAAAACACATATTTACCCAAAGTGACCTCAATGCTCGACAATGGCATTGGTCATAAATACTTAGTGAGTACAACTTCAAGATTACTTACATGAAAGGAACAGTGAACCGAGTAGCTAATGCATTGAATCGAAGATCACACATCTTTTCGGTGTTTCCTCTTTAGACGAATATACATGAAAAGATTCTAACTTTACAGCGTGACGATGACTGGTACAAAGAGGTTGAGATTTTTATGGGACAAAACATGATGATGGTACTAAGATTTGAAGGATTTACATTTGACGATGATGGATTATTGAGGTTTAAAAATCAGTTTTACGTACCATTGAACGACGAGTTGAGGAGTTTGATCCTAAACAAGGCTCATAGAGTAGTGTACATGGCTCACCCAGGAGTCACAAAGATGAGGGTAGATCTTAAGCCCTTATTCTTCTGGAAGGGAATGAAGGCAGATATGGTCAACTATGTGGTTAGATGTCTAGAATGTCAGCAGGTGAAGGCTAAACATAGACATCTAACATGATTACTACAACCGCACGCTATTCCGAAATTGAAATGGTAGGTTATTTCGATGGATTTTATTGTTGGATTTCCACTGACGGCAAGGAGACACGACTCGATTTTTGTAGTAGTAGAAACCTTGACAAAGAGTGCTCACTTTATTCCTGTGCCTATGACTTATCAGGCACCTGACATAGCTAGAGTTTTCATCAGTGAGATTGTGAGGCTGCATGGCATGCCTAAGAGGATTATGTCTTATCGAGGATCGGTGTTTACTAGATGATTTTGGATGAGTTTCCAAGATGCCTTGGGAACCTAACTTAACTTCAGTACTGAGTATCACCTGGATACTAATGAGCAAACCGAATGAATAAACTAGACCTTGGAGTACATGTTGTGTATGTACGTGATGGACAAACAAAAGAGATGGGAAGAATTTTTTCCACTGGTGGAATTCACTTATAACAATAGTTACCAAAGCACCATCAATATGGCGCCTTTCGAGTTTCTTTATGAGACACCGTGTCGAATGCCTTTGAGTTGGGATCAACTTGAGGATAGGGCCCTGGTGGGACCAGAAACGATCCAAGAAATGGAAGAGAAAATGAAAATAATAAGACAAAGGATTAAAGAATCGCAGGATCGACATAAGAGTTATGTCGATGCGCACCATGTCGACCATAGTTACGAGGTCGAAAATCGAGTCTTCTTGCAGGTTAAACCGCATAAGAGTTCAATCAATTTTGGAAAGGGAGATAAACTCTCTCCTAAGTTCGTGGAACCTTTACAGATTGTGGAGAGAAAGGGGCATGTGGCCTATCAACTGGCCTTGCCTGATTCTTTGAGGTGTAAGTATGATGTTTTTCACGTATCTGGTTTGAGACATTATATTAGTGATCCTAAACATGTTATTGACATGAGTTCTTTTCAGGTGTCAGATGAGCGGGTGCTCATGGCTGAGCCAATATGCATCTTGGATCGTCATGTTCGAAAGCTACGGCATCAGACAGTAGATTAGATCAAGGTCCAGTGAGACATTTATAGTCTGCACTCAGCAACCTGGGAGGATGCATATGATATGCACCAACAGTTTCCATTTTTGTTTGATAGATAGACTTATGATATTGTGATACACATTATTTTGGCACTTATACTATGAAACATCGGGTAGAAGTTTATACCAAGAGGGTGTGTATGTAACATCCTGCCCTTGCGGACTAAGAGAACTTATTCTTTTAGGACACTTGCTTGCAAGTGATCCAGATTATTATGCTATTAAAACATTGATTTTTGTTATGAGGCATTATGGGTTGATGACATGTTGTTTTACTGCATTGACATAGACAAGTGCTATTGATTCAATTTTATTGACTGTGCATAATTTTTTACCTCAAGGATCCAGATGCATCGATGGAACCCCTTCGACTCCTCTAACATGATTCGTTGATGATGCAGGCTGATGATAGCTTGCCGACTAGACTCACATTTGGAGTATAGGGGTCAGGCTCAACTATCAGAGATGTTTAGGTAGAGGTGTGGACAATAGCCCTACTGCAGCCTACTAGCACTACCATCGTGGCTCGAACTGTAGGTTAACGATTACCTAGTTCGAGAGGACCCACGATGTCATGAGGGCATACTATGACAATCACTCATGATGATTCTAAGGGGCATGTAATAAGGCAGGGGCCTTATTAATTAGAGGCTCTTAGTCTCCCATAAGTTCACCTGGTGGAGTATTGACTCTAGGGGTTTTTGATGTCTACCAAGTCAATCAAGAGGCGAGTGACACCCTTGGAGAACGTGGTGCATCCTGAAGGGCACGTCACTCAAGAGAAACAAAAAGAGGTGAGTAGCACCCTTGGAGCACCTATTTCATCCTAAAGGGCACGTCTTGTGGTTATTTAAAAAATGAATAAACCTAGATGGCTTTAGGACAATAAAATTTTAAGGAAGATTTGAAACCTCTCCCTAAAAAAAACAAATGTGTGTCTCCCCGCCTAGGAAATTAAGGTCTAGGTCTAATCTTTGCTGGTGGTAAAATTTTACCTTTTTATAAAAAAAAAATAATAATAAATATAATCTTCATTAACCTCGTGACAAGAAGGGATAAGCAATTAAAGTGTTTTACAAAAATCTGTTGGGATAAAAATTAAAAACAAGGGGGGAATAATTGATTATTACATTAAGATAATTTAAAAAAAATTATTAATTAAAAAGGGGAAAAGGGAAAAAGTTAATTTCTACACCTACCAAATTGATTTCTAAATGAAAAAGGGAAAAAAGGGGAATTCTAAAATAATAGGAAACTAGGAAAAGAGGGAAACATAAAAAGAAAAGGGAAACACAAGGGAAAAAGTAGAAAGTCAAACTTAGTAAGGTGTCTACCATTAAGAACTTTCTAATTTAAAACTAAACTAACAAATTAATAATGGGTAAAGTCATTAAAACCTGTGAGGGAATTTGGGGACACCTAGGAGTGATTCTAGGAGTGACTCTAGGTGGGTGAGGGAAATAAGGGTAAATAATTAATTAAAGAAATTAGTTTTTGGAGGAATGAAGGGGATGGGTGACACTTGTACGGAGAGGGATTTTTATGAATTAATTTATTAAACATTAAATAAAATGGGATTTTGGGAAGGTAAAGGAGTTTGAAACTCTATATAATGGAGGGAGGAGAAGGAGGAAATATCGATTATGTTTGCATAACGTTACGCTGCAGAAATCTATACTTCACTAAATTAGCTTATGAGAGTTGGGAAACCCAGCTCAGTGAGGAGGGGTAGCTCGGCCTTGCGAGGCGAGATGGGAGCTAGTTGAATCTCTAGACTGTGTGTGTGTCCCTTTTGTGGCTCGTGGGGCTAAGGGGGGAGAAGAGTACCCATAGCGTTGGTTGGGAGGTACCGGTGAAGTCTCATCAGTCGGCAAGTGGGAGTTGCACAAAGCACGCGGGACATCAATTCATAGCGGGCGATCAGGAAATGGTACTCTTTCTTTATTTTTTCATGGTAGATTGTAGTAGGATTTATTCTTGGATCTGCATGTTTAATTGGGTAAGTAAATTGATTGTATTAGCATTAGTAGATGACTGAATTTTTCCATAGACATTATCTCAATGTTGGTCTTCCCATTGCCTTCGATTCCTGGCATGTCTTGAACACTCTGTGGTGTATTGATTTTTCAAGATTGTGAGGGTTTTTTCCTTTCGTCCCTAACTCATCAGTCCTCACCTGAGAAGTCGGCCAAGAGCTTTATCTACGGTCATCTCTTCGGCATTAATAGACCTATGGATCTCAACGCCCTGCTTTTCTATGTGTGGATGATGAGTGAAGGATGCTCCATTCAATCGTCTACCTTTGTTATTGTCCTTGGCTGATTGTTTGATTTTTCCATCTAGAAAAGACCTCTGTGTATGGATTGTCTTGCATCATTGTTAGTTTTTTCTCTGCACCTTGACTGATAGAATCCTTGCGATCATTTCCATGACTTTTCCCATTGGATCCTTTCATTCTCTGACTGTTGTCTGCGTTAGATTGTTGTCCTGGTAATATAAAAGATTTAATTTCAGACTGTATTTTTATATTGGTATTCTGGAATGTAAAAAAAAAGGGGGGGATTTAATTTCAGCCTACGTTTTTATGTTGGCATCCTCAAAATGGAAAATCAATTTAATTTCCAAGTATGGGTTTTTATATTTGGTACACTGGAATTGGATAAACGTTTTTGTAATTCTCGATCTGTGTTGTAATGGTATCTTGGAAATGGCCAAACAAATTAAATTATCTGTCTTCATTCTCTTTTACTGTTGGGGTGATTTTTTCCCTTGTTAAAGACTGAATTAAGCATTAAAACTTAATGTTATTGGATTCGTATGAATGCCCATGAATTGCAATTAAATGACCTCTGTGTCTTCTTGTTGAATGCCCATAATTTTTACCATTAAATGTGATTGGGTTTGTTGTTATTAACCATTATTTTGACAGAGAAATGATCTCTGCGTCTTCCAGTGGAATGCCCAATTTTTTGTCTTTTAAAGGGGGATGTATATGTTGTTTATTTGCCCATCATTTTTGTCATTTAATTTGTGACTGAGATTGTTGTGAAATGACCACGTTTTTGTCTTTTAAAATTTGATTGATATGTTGTTTATTTGCCCACAAATTTTTTCATTTAATTCGTGATTGATATTGTTGTGGAATGCCCACGTTTTTCCCTTTTAAAAGTTGACTGAGTTGTTTTTTAATGCCCACGATTCCGCCATTTAAAAATGAGTGATTGAGTTCGTTGTTCAAGGGACATAATTTTGCTAGTTAGAATGATGATTGTGTTTGCTGAAATGGACACGAATTTGCCTTAAATGTTGACTGCATTTAGGTTGTCGAATGACCACCAGTTGATCCTTCCGCAGTTTTGTATTGTCCTTTTTATTCTCCTTCACATTGAGTGTACCTAGCGTTCTCATTGCCAAACATTAAATAATACAACGATGATGTTGGCCATGTTAATTACCATGTTAATTGCAATGTTAAATACTATGTTAGTTGTCTTATTAATTGCTAGGATAACTGCTAGAACGATGTTAATGGTTAGCAGTTATGTTAATGATGATGTATATTGCTACAACGATGTTAATAGTCAGTAGATTGCCTTCTTAATGTCAATAGACATCTAGTTATTTTTGGGTACAATTACTAGATAGAAGGCTTGTGTAATTTAATCGTTTACAAGTGTTGTAATCGTAGCATTCACCATTTATATGGAGAAGGTGGTTATATATTGTATATTGATAGTTAGGTTGTAAATTGCGATTAATTCATCAAAATACCAATTAGACTATGATTAATGATTAAATGAGATTAATAAGTATTGACCCAAGTAGAGGTTAAACCTGCTAATTTAAATTATGGTTAATGATTAAATTGTAATGCAAAGTTACCAAACTGATTCGTAATGAATGTTATTTGATTGAATTTAGTGACTATGGTGTAAAGTAGAATGGTCGATTGGATTTCATTAATTGTTAATCAGTTGATATGTTAAAAACCAACTTAAAATTTAGACTTGCTAAATTTCGATGGATACTCAATGCCAAAACAATTTGTAACTACTGAATAGTTTAGACTTGATGAATGGGTCGGGTGGTTGACGAAGCATGAATTCCCTAGTAGTCATCCTCTTGTGTCTCGTCGACCTTTTGTGTGGGGTGTGGGTATAGTCTATGTGTCAGTATTTGGTTTCTAGCGCATCGGATTTATGTAGAGTCCTCGGTCCCAATAGGATGAATGGTGCCAAGGTTTTCGACGTGTCTTTCACCTAGCAATGGCATGATTCTTGATGAGTGTATCATGGCACGCCTTATGGGATAACGGGGAACATGATATTGGCCGGATTCGATGCGTTCTGAGTGAGTGTTGTCGGGCGTTGTAGGTTGTGTTTGGTGCATGGGTTGAACGCCTTCAGGCATTGGGTTTTCACAACTTGACTTTCTCGTCTTGTTCATCTAGGTTGTTGTGTCGGGATGAAGATTTTTTCCCTTAGCTTATAGGCATGGTCATGTTTGTGTTAGGTGGGTAGTCATTCCTCCATGTTATTCTATGCATGTTTTACTCAGTCACTCGTGTGCCTGTGTGTGGTGTCATAGTTTCATGTTGCCTGAGTTGCATGCTTTTTTTCATCGTCTGTGGTGTGGTCAAGATGTTGTCATCGTTTCCTTTTTTCCCCTTAACTCTTAAAAACAAAAACAAAAATTTCACTTATGCTTCGCTTGTAGTCGTAATGAAGGGGTCGTTAGAATAGTAATCAACCCAATATCTCAGAGAAATAACTAAGGAGGCTCAATTGTTCTCTTAGCAATACTATTGAAATACCCAGGTACTAGAGAGTGGTCTCCCCAAGTGTTGTTCTTGATGTATTATACCAACAAGATGGAACAATAACTTATCTACAGATGGTTTCAAGTATACCTAGGGATTTTCCTATATACTCAAAGGTATGCGGAAGTGAGATTCCATATACATGTATTTTCTAGTGTGGCACTACTTGAAGGGGTACCAACAAGGGTTATGAGGGTTTCCAATAGGTGAAACAATGTGCTTCTAGTAACCATGTGAAACCATGTGTGTGTTCTTCCCAAACCACAGTTTTATCGGCTTAATAATAAATTGTGTGTTATTTAAAGGCGACATAACATGCCTCTAAAAAAAGAAAAAATGAGCTTGCTAACCATGGAATAATCTCTTAAAATCAATAGAAAATAACTTGTACAAAAATCCTAACTTCCACAAGAAATATATCATAAAATACAATGATTAAAAATATGAAAAAAAAATTCACATGTACTTCACAGTGTCAACTCGGGATTCTGAAAATTTTTGACTATGAAAAATTCATTAGAAAAACATTATAGCAAAAATGTGAAGATAATTGATTTAAATATTAGTCATAAACCTTGTATTCCATGGACTGTATCCCAAAAAGTATAGTGAAACATAACCTGAATTTTTTTCCACCTCTACTACAACATGTATCTCCACATCATTTCACTATGTGAAACCTTCCAAAAAAATATTTATAACAAAAATCCCAATATGACTTGTTTAAAATTTAATTTCAGATGATTCAAAAACCCTATATTCCATAGCCTATATCTCAAAAAGTATAATGACCCAAAACATGAATTTTTTACTAGAGGTAATTCATTATGTATCCTAAGCAATTTCAAATTTAGTTGTCTGATTCATCCTAGAAAAAACGTTGTAGTTAAAATTCCAAGATGACTCGCTTGAATCAGCAAAACCATAAGGTCGATGCTATGATGAAAAATGTTATGAACCAACGCCTTCAAAATGATAAAAAATCAATGGATATATTCCACTTCAAGGGGGAATCCTCATTTTTTAATATATCCAGTTCAAAAGACAATACCATATGAGTTAATATGATCTTAAGACTAGGTCTCCTTGGT
>SNQJ01S0028600.1:62749-76352 GCA_010110895.2 Picea sitchensis | reverse complement strand
TGGTTACCTCGGCTGTATAATTCAATAATGAATGACTAATAAGAAATTCATTGATTCCAATAGTGATGGCAAAAACAAATTTACTCCTGTGTTTAATGTCTTTTTCTTGTAATTTTACCTTATGTTTTTTTGTGTACCCCTGCGTTACCTATACTCCCACCAGATTGTAGTAGATTTATGTTTTTCTTTACTGCACTGGCTTCCCCTCATTCCTGTCTTCTTCGAGGAATAGCTAAACCTTGAATGGACCTCAAAAATGAAATCACAACTATCATTGGACCAACCTCAAATGCCCCCGCGCGGGCCACGAGCCGACGTGTTGCAGAAAATACCCCCACGCATGCCCACAACTCTTGCTTGAACTTTCAAATTCATGTTTTTCCGAGTAACAATGCTACAGGGCTAGATCCGGTAATATATATGCAAGAAAATGAGAATAATAGATTAATTTGTCAGAAGGTTAGAAATGAATTAGATGTTGATTGTCTTCGTTTTCCATAGACCAGGGTTTTTAAGACTTACTATGGGTCCCACGGCCTCATGGGCATTTCCAAGAAGTTTCTGAGACGTTTCCGCAAGTCCCCGCACTGTTACGTGGGAAGTTTAGGAGTTTTGTGCAATAGAAGTTTAAACAGTTTCTAATCAACTTGCAAGTCGATGCAACTAGTTTCAGGTTCAAGAAGTCACCTAAAAAGTGGAAACTTCACTGGACTCATCTCAAGGGCTGTTGGAAACCACAGAAACATCTAGAATGTTTTCGAGAGTCCCAGCTTCGTCCTGTCGAAGTTTCCAGGGATTTCCAGGATTTTCATTGAAGTTTCTAGAGGTTTCCACTGAGTTTTCCTGCAGCTTCCTTATTTCTTGTTTCTTGGCTTTCCAACTGACATTGGATCCTTTTTTAATGTCATTAGAAAATCTCTTTTATTGTTTATGTTTTCTATTTTTGACTGTGGTGGAAAATAGCGAAATTTGTAAGAATAATGACTGCTTTGCCAAAATGATTGGTACATTAAATAAAGCAAGCAATCTACAGAAATACACTGTTGTTGGTTGACTTGAATTTAAAATGTTGTTATGCTTTGGGCCACAATGGTCTTCTTCCATTATTTTAGGGTTATGAGCTAATGGAAGAGCCAGTTTCCAAATATTTTCACCTTTGTTTGTCACTGCTCCAATTTGAGCTTTAGGCTTAAATTGAGGTTGGACATTTCTCAACCCTTACCCCTCGCGTTACGTATAATCGTTCTAACTTCCATATTTCCACTAAAGATTTATTTACTATTATTGGCTATCGATTTATAAATTTAGATCATTGAGTTAATGTTGATGTTAATGTTATTAATGTTTTAAGGTAATGATCAGTGTAAAGTAATGCTTAATGTATGCTTATGGTAATGTTAATGCTAATGTTATTATGGTTTCCGATAATGATTAATGTAATGTAATTCTTAATGTTAATGCTTATGGTAAAGTTAATGTCAATGTTATTTTGTTTTATGGTAATGATAATGTAATGAAATGTTTAATGTTAATGCTAATGGTTATGGAATTGTTAATGTTGATGTTGTTATCATTTTATGGTAAGGTTAATGTAATTGTCATAGATAACATATCAGTTGTAATGTGTTGGTTATTTTATGTAGTTATTGTAATGTAAAATGAAAAATGGTTGTTATTTTATGGTAGTGATGATGAAATTAATTAACATTGATAGCAGATAAAATATAATGTCTTGAACTAAGTCAAATAAGTTATTATGATTTAGTAAATGGGGATTTGCAATTACTTGAAATTGCCTTAGTAATGGAATTTGCATTTAATTGGATTTGCAATTAATTGAGTTTACAATTAATTGACTTGTGCCTCTGTAGAGGACGTGGTTGTTCCTTAAATTATGTTGTACTTGGATGTATACATTTTATTGCTTGGTCTGCTTGTGTCGGGTGAGATGTAAACACCTCCATGTTCCTCAGAACAGTCGCCAACCCTGATACCTTAAATGGTTAAAATTGATGAGAACCTAGGCTTGAGAATTTCTTATGTGTCTTGGAGGTACTAACCATTGTAGGGTAGGACGGGCGGGTAGTCAGTCTTATTTATAGTCGTTTGATTGTCGTTTAATGCATGCAGATACTTGATGTCTGTCTTAGGTCGTCATGTTGTGTTGTCGTAGTATGTGTCTTGTTCGTCGTCGGGTGGCGACGTAGAGTCGAATGTGTTTATTACCCTTGTGCACACACACACACAGATAAAAAAATAAAATTGCACTTGTTATATGAGGATCGTCGTCGTAACGATGAGGAACATTATATATGGTATCAGAGCAGGTTCAACCTGCGACTTGGGATTCGCTACGAATTTTGTTGACATGATTTGATTATACTATTGTTTATCGAGTTGATTGTGTGCATGCAGGTAATCATGGTTAGAGGAGGCCGTGGAGGCAGACGATGGGGTGCTAGGGGAGGAGGTGTGACGCCTCCATTAGCACCCACACCTGAGGGGTCTAACCCCCAGGGAGCCGAGCAGGTTCTCGGATAGGAGCAGATAGCAGTTGGCGATGTAGTCGGGATGATGAGATCTTTTCAGTGCAAGCCCGAGGCACTGATCAGCCATTTGGACAGAGATGAGGCCAGGGTGTCGACACCCGCTGAAGTTCCTCCGCGCACACCGGCCATTACTAGTATCATTCACCGTGAACTCGAGATGGTCAAATTTCTCAAGTTATTTGGTACCCCAGATGGCGCAACCACCGAGGCATGGTTGGAGAACATGGCAATGTGCTTCGCACTTTGTGATTATACCTCCAACACGAAGGTCTACATGGCGGTCTTTCAAATGAAGGGGAGCTCTCTTATATGGTGGAAGATGCTCCAACCGCAGCTGAAAATGGTCGTCGAAGACGTGTCATGGGAACTATTCTAGGAACGGTTGCGAGAGAGGTACCCTTCAGAGGAATTCATTGAGCTTCAGCTCAATGAGTTCAAGGCCTTATGACAGGGAGGTCATATGGTGCCCGAGTACGAGGCACGTTTTATGGAGTTGATCCAGTATGCTCCACACCTTAACATAGAGAAACTTAAGGTCAACCGATTCGTGTTTGGCCTTAACAGAAGCCTGCGTGCAAATGTTAGGATTTTGATGCCTCAAACCTTTCACAATGTCGTCCAGAAGGCCCTCATAGCAGAGGAGGAGCTTATCAGTGGGGGTTAGACCAAGACTCTAGCGAGACCAGCAGAGCAGGTTTCATCTGGAACAAAGCAACACTAGACATCAATGAGACATATGTCAGGATATCATGGCTTCCAGAGGGGATCCACTTTCACTACACCCCAGCAACCGCCGCCTCAGCAACGGACAGTTTATCAAGGACCACAGCATCAGCAACAATGTTGACCGTAGTAGCAGTAGTTTAGGCATGTTCAATAGAACAGATGAGGGTTCCAGGCTGGTGGGTCATCATATTCTACTTCAGGTACCAGGACTACTGGGTCGAAGAAGGGATGTTGGACGTGTGGGGAACCACACTACCAGCGCGATTGTCCTATGGAGAGGACCAGAGCGTCCGGATCAGCCGGACCCACTACAGTGGGAGATATGGGCAAGGCCCACCGGATTCATGCAGCGATGAATAACCACCAGGTAGAGCACCAGTCGACTGTGCTTGAGATGACAGGTATTTTCGCTGACCAGACCCTTAGTATTTTGATAGATCCCAGTGCTACCGAGAGTTTCATTTCTGGTGCAGCACTAAAAATGATTAAGGTAAAGGAAGTCGAACAAGATGAGTTTAGCTTCGTAGATATGGCTTCGGGAGCCAAACAAAAGGTTGGAGGAAAGGTTACGGGCTATGCCCTTAACCTGGGAGAGTTTGTCATAAGGGTCGACTTGTACGTCACGATCTTAGGATCTTATGATGTCGTGATTGGTATGGATTGGTTGGAGTCGCATGAGGCGATACTCAACTGCAAGACAAAATGATTGAGCTTGGTCGATGATGAGGGACAGAGACGTGTGATTGTAGGATGGAACCAGGGAGTTTCCATGCGGCTCATCTATTCCTTATAGTTACAGAAGAGTATGTGCAAGGGGTGTAATCTTTATGCGATCCTTGCGCTAAACAAGAAGGGAGTAGCGGAAGGTCTAGAACACCTTCCAGTGGTGAGAGAGTTTGTAGACGTGTTTCCGAAGGAGTTACCTGGGATGCTACCAGAGATGGAATTGGAGTTTACCCTAGACCTAAAAATGGGGACTGAACCGATAGCAAGAACACCTTATCCTATGTCAACCCCGGAGTTACAAGAGTTGAAAATGCAACTGAAGGAGTTGTTGGACCTGGGACTAATACGTCCTAGTGTGTCATCATGGGGTGCACCTGTCATTTTCATTCGGAATAAGGATGGATCGTGGAGGAGTAGCATTGACTACCGTCAACTGAACAAGGATACAATCAAGAATCAATATCCCTTGCTGAGAATTGATGATCTGTTCGATCGAATAAAGGGTGTGACGGTGTTCTCCAAGATCGATTTGCGATCAGGGTGTCACTAGTTGCAGATCAAGGAGGATGGCGTCCCTAAGACCACCTTTAAGATGAGATTTGGACATTATGAGTTTACTATTTTTCCGTTTGGACTGACAAACGCCCCAGGAGTATTTATGAGTTTTATGAACAGGGTGTTCCGTGAGTACCTAGACAAGTTTGTCCAAGTATTCATTGATGATATTTTGATCTACTCTCGGAAAATGGAGGAGCATGACGAGCACTTGTGCTTGGTACTACAGTGTCTGCGAGAGCACAAATTGTATGGGAAGTTGTCCAAATGCTCTTTTTATCAATCGAGGATTCACTACATAGGGCATTTCATCTCCGGCGAAGGTATCACTGTGGATCCAGCCAAGGTCGAGGCAATTATGGAATGGCCTCCACTGATGAATGTCACAGAAGTGCGTATCTTTATGGGTTTAGCAGGATACTATCGACGGTTTGTCGAGGGATTTTCGAAGATAGCAAATTCAATCACAGAATTGCAAAAGAAAAACAAGAAGTTTGTTTGGACCAAGAAATGTGCGGAAGCATTTTGGAGGCTTAGAGAGTTGTTGACGACAACGCCGATACTAAGGGTCCCTGACATGGACACAGACTTCTTGGTATGCACTAACGCATCCAAGGAAGGTTTAGGCGGAGTCTTGATGCAAGACAGATGAGTAATTTCTTACATTTCGAGGAAATTGAGAAGGCATGAGGAGAACTACGCGACGCACAATTTGGAGTTATTAGCCATCGTATATGCCTTGAAGGTTTGGAGACACTACCTTGTTGGATGAAAATTTGAACTAAAGACTGATCATTGTGGACTACAAAACATTTTTACGCAAAGCGACTTGAACATGCGACAACGACGTTGGTTGTAATTTCTTAGCGAGTACAACTTTGAGATTACTTACATAAAGGGGACAGTGAACCGAGTGGCAGATGCTTTGAGTCGGAGACCACACAAATTTTCGTTGTTGCCTCTTCAGACGAATCTACGTGAAAATATTCTCACTTTACAGCGCGACAATGATTGGTACAAAGAGGTCGAGGGTTTTATCGGACCAAACACAATGATGGTACCATGATATGAGGGATATTCATTTGATAGCGATGGGTTATTGAGGTTTAAAAGTCGGATTTAAGTACCACCAAACGACAAGTTGAGGAGGATGATCCTAAGCGAGGCTCATAGAGCAGTTTACATGGCTCACCCGGGAGTCATGAAGATGAGGGCAGACCTTACGCCCTTATTCTTTTGGAAGGGAATGAAGGAAGACATAGTCAGCTATGTGGCCAGATGCTTCGAATGTCAGTAGGTAAAGGCTTAACATAGACACCCAATGAGATTACTACAACCGCATGCTATTCTGAAATCGAAATGGGAAGTTATTTCGATGGATTTTATTGTTGGATTGCCACTGACGGTAAGGAGACATGACTCGATTTTTGTAGTAGTAGACACTCTGACGAAAAGTGCTCACTTTATTCCTATGTGTACAACGTATCAGGCACCTAACATAGCTAGATTTTTCATCAGTGAGATTGTGAGGTTGCATGGGGTGCCTAAGAGGATTATATCTAATCGAGGATCGATGTTTACTGGATGATTTTGGATGAGTTTCCAAGAGGGCTTGGGAACCCAACTTAACTTTAGTAATACATATCACCCAGAGACCGACAGATAGACTGAACGAACCAATCAAACCTTGGAAGACATGTTGCGCATGTACGTGATGGACCAACAAAAGCATTGGGAGGAATTCTTGCCACTAGTGGAGTTTTCTTACAACAACAGTTACCAGAGCACCATCAAGATGGCACCTTTCAAGTTTCTTTATGAGTGACCATGTTGGATGCTCTTGAGTGGGGATCGGTTTGAGGATAGGGTCCCGGTGGGACCAACAGCGATCCAAGAAATGGAAGAGAAAATGAAAACCATAAGACAAAGGATTAAAGAAGCGCAGGATCGATAGAAGAGTTATGTCGATGCGCACCGAATCGACCGTAGTTATGAGGTTGGCGATCGAGTCTTCTTACAGGTTAAACCGCATAAGTTTTTGATCAAATTTGTAAAGGGAGCTAAACTCTCTCCTAGGTTCGTGGGACCTTTAGAGATTGTGGAGAGAAAGGGGCCCATGGCCAATCGACTAGCCTTGCCTGATTCTTTGAGGCATATGCATGATATTTTTCATGTATCTGTTTTGAGAATTATATCAGCGATCCTATGCATGTTATTGACATGAGTTCCTTGTAGGTATCGGACGAGGGAGCACTCACGGATGAGCTGGTCTGCATATAAGATTATCGCGTTCGACAGTTATGACATCGAACGATAAATCAGGTCAAGGTCCAGTGGGACAATTATAGTCTGCACTCGACGACCTGGGAAGACGCATATGATATGCACCATCAGTTTCCATTTTTGTTTGATAGATAGAATTATGATACTATATCACACTTATTTCAACATTTATACTATGAAACTTCGGGATGAAGTTTAGACCAAGAGGGGGTGTATGTAACATCCCGCTCTGGCGCACTGAGAAAACTTATTCTTTGAGGACACTTGCTCGCAAGTGATCCAGACTATTATGATACACTTGCTCGCAAGTGATCCGCACTATTATGATATTAAAACATTTGTCCTGATTGTGATGCTATGATAGATGACATGATAGTTTTACCGCATTGACAGAGATAGGTGTTATTGACTCAGTCTTACAAAGTAAGCGGTGGTTTTGGACCTTGAGGATGCGTAGGCATCGATAGACCCCCTGACTTCGTGATCGAGTCGTGGAGTGTGCTATTGGGGTTTGATTGTTTTACCGTAATTTTTGTACATTTGATTGGATAATATGATGTGGACATGTCTGACATGATTGTTGATGATGCAGGCTGACGATAGCTTGCTGACCAGACTCACATATGGAGTAAAGGGGCCACACATGACTACCAGAGAAGTTGAGGGAGAGGTGTGGACAATAGCCCTGCCACAGCCTACTAGCACTCCCGCCATGGTTCAAACTGTAGGTTAACGATTACCTAGTTCGATAGGACCCATAATGCCATGAGGGCATACTGCGACAGTTGCTCGTGATGATTATAAGGGGCACACAATAAGGAAGGGGCCTTATTCCTTAGAAGCTCTTAGTCTCCCACAAGTTCACCTGGTGGAGTGTTGACTCCAGTGGTTATTGATGTCTACCAATCAGTCAAGAAGCAAGTGGCACCCTTGGAGCACATGGTGCATCTTGAAGGGCACGTTGTTCAAAAGAAACAAAAAGGCGAGTGGCACCCTTGGAGCACGTGGTGCATCCTGAAGGGCACGTTACGTTGATGATTATAGAAGGAGGAACCTAGATGGCCCTAAGACAAACAACACTTTAAGAAATTTTAAAACAACTTCCCTAATTAAAATGTTGCCTAGTTAAGAATCTAAGTCCTAAGTCTAAAACTTCGCTAGGGGTAAAATTTTGTCTACCCTTAAGAAAATATACCTTATAAAAATAAAATAATAAAATTTAAACTAAAAACCACTTAAGTAATAGTTTTGGTCTTCATAAATTTTGGGGGGGTAAAATGAAGAGAGTAAGAATTTAATTAAAAGAAAAAGTGGATATAAAATGTCAAGAAGAAATTATTTTATTTTAGCTTTTGATAGTTTAAAAAGATATTAAATTATTAATAAAAAGGAAAAGGGGTAAATTGCGCAAGTGCCATTTTGGGTCTAATAAAAAGAGGAAAGAAGGTAATAATATAAATTAGGAAACTAAGGAATGGAGGAAACATAATAAGGGAAAGTGGGGAAATTATGGTAAAAAGCGAGGTCAACATAGTAAAGAATCTGCAATTAATAACCTTCTAAATTGAACTAATTTAGCAACTTCATTTTAGGGAAAGTATTTAAACCTGTAAGGGAATCTAGGGACACCTAGGAGTAAAAATAGGAGTAACTCTAGGTGGGTGAGGGAAATAAGACAATTTAATAAATTAAAGAAAATAGTTAATGGAGAAATGTGGGGGATGTATGACACTTGTACGAAGGAGATTTTTTAGAAGATTTTTAATTAAAACTTAAATTAAATGAGATTTAGGGAAAGATAGAAGTTCTAAAATGCTATAAAAAAGAGAGAGGAGAAGAAAGAAAGTGATCGACTGTTAGCGTAACGTTATGCTGTCGGATTAGTGACTTGAGTGATTTAATTGTGAGGAGTTGGGATTTCCCAGCTTGGATAGGAGTGGTAGTTCGCCCTTGCGAGGTGAGCTGGGTGGTAAACCTACCATCTGGATAGTGTGTGGCTCCTTTGCGGCTCGGGGGGCTAAGGGGGAAGAAGAGTACCCCTAGCGTTGGCTGGGAGGTACCGATGTAGTCTCGACGGTCGGCGAGCGGGAGTGGCAAGGAGCGTGCGGACGTCATTCGACACGGGATATTAGGCAACGGTACGCTCTTGATTCTAGAGTAGAAAGAATTAGGATTTATGATTAGTTTTGCATGTGTATTGGTAATCTAGATGGAAGAATGTTTAACTTCAATCTTTGTCAGTTTTCATTGGACTGAATGGCTTTCCTTTATCTCCTTACTCTGACGATTTTTTGTGTATTTAGCATTGCTGCAACTTTTTACTTTGTAAATCTGAGTAACCCTAGCCTTCTCTTCTGTGGTCATCAATTTATTTTTATAGGTATTCCAAGATGAAATAATTAACTTCGATAGGGGTTGAATCTTGTTGGATGGAAGGGTTGTTTTAATTATTTACCCCGGTGTTGTTAACCGATTATCTGCTGTAAAAAAAAGGGGGGGGGTTACCTCGGTTGTATAATTCGATAATGGATGACTAATAAGAAATTCATTGATTCCAGTAGTGATGGAAAAAACAAATTTACTCATGTGTTTAATGTCTTTTCCTTGTAATTTTACGTTATGTTTTTTTGTGTACCCCTGCGATACCTACACTCCCACCGGATTGCAGTAGATTTATGTTTTTCTTTACTACACTAGCTTCCCCTCATTCCTGTCTTCTTCGAGGAATAGCTAAACCTTGAATGGACCTTAAAAACGAAATCGAAGCTGTCATTGGACCCACCTCAAATGCCCCCGTGCGGGCCATGAGCCGGTGGGTTGTAGAAAATACCCGCATATGTGCCCACAACTCTTTCTTGAACTTTCAAATTTGTGTTTTTCTGAGTAACAGTGCCACAGGGATGGATCCAGTAATATATATGCAAGAAAATGAGAATAATAGATTAATTTTTCGACAGCTTAGAAATGAATTAGATGTTGATTGACTTCATTTTCCATAGACCAGGGTTTTTAAGACTTCCTTTGGGTCCCACGACATCATGGGAATTTCCAATAATTTTCTGAGACGTTTCCACAAGTCCCCGCACTGTTACGTGGGCAGTTTAGGAGTTTTGTGCAACAGAAGATTAAATAGTTTCTGATCAACTTGCAAGTCGATGAAACTGGTTTCAGGTTCAGGAAATCACCTAAAAAGTGGAAAATTCACTGCACTCATCTCTACGACTGCTGGAAACCACAGACACATCTAGAATGTTTCCGGGAGTCCCAACTTCGTCCTGTCGAAGTTTCCAGGGATTTCCAGGATTTTCATTGAAGTATCTAGAGGTTTCCACTGAGATTTCCTGTGGCTTCCTTGTTTCTTGTTACTTGGCTTTCCAATTGACATTGGATCCTTTTTGACTGTCGTTAGAAAATCTCCTTTATTGTTTCTTTTTTCTATTTCTGACTGTGGTGGAAAATAGCTAAATTTGTAAGAATAATGACTGCTTTGCCAAAATGATTGGTAGATTAAATAAAGAAAGAAATCTACAGAAATACACTGTCGCTGGCTGACTTGAATTTAAAATGTTGTTATTCTTTGGGCCACAATGGTCTTCTTCCATTATTTTAGGGTTATGAGCTAATGGAAGAGCTAGTTTTTGAATATTTTCACCTTTGTTTGTTACTGCTCCAATTTGAGTTGTAGGCTTAAATTGAGGTTGGACATGTCTCGACCCTTACCCCTCACGTTACGTATAATCGTTCTAACTTCCATATTTCCACTAATGATTTACTTACTATTACTAGCTATCGATTTATAAATTTAGATCATTGAGTTAATGTTGATGTTAATGTTATTATTGTTTTAGGGTAATGATCAATGTAAAGTAATGCTTAATGTATGCTTATGGTAATGTTAATGCTAATATTATTATGGTTTCTGGTAATGATTAATGTAATGTAATGCTTAATTTTAATGTTTATGGTAAAGTTAATGTCAATGTTATTTTGTTTTATGGTAATGATAATATAATGAAACGTTTAGTGTTAATACTAATGGTTATGGAACTGTTAATGTTGATGTTGTTATCGTTTTATGGTAAGGTTAATGTAATTGTCATAGATAACATATAAGTTGTAATGTGTTGGTCATTTTATGTAGTTATTGTAATGTAAAATGTAAAATTGTTGTTATTTTATGGTAGTGATGATGACATTAATTAACATTGATAGAAGATAAAATATAATGTATTGAACTAAGTCCAATAAGTTATTATGATTTAGTAAATGGGGATTTTCAATTACTTGAAATTGCCTTAGTAATGGAATTTGCATTTAATTGGATTTGCAATTAATTGAGTTTACAATTAATTGACTTGCGCCTCCGTAGAGGACGTGGTTGTTCCTTAACTTCTGTTGTACTTGGATGTATACATTTTATTGCTTGGTCTGCTTGTGTCCGGCAGGATGTAGACACCTTCATGTTCCTCAGAACAGTCGCCAGCCCTGAGACCTTAAATGGTTAAAATCGATGAGAACCTGGGCTTGAGCATTGCTTATGTGTCTTGAAGTTCCTAACCATTGCAGGGTAGGATGGGCGGGTAGTCAGTCTTATTTATAGTTGTTTGATTGTCGTTTAATGCATGTAGATACTTGATGTGCGTCTTAGGTCGTCATGTCGTGTTGTCATAGTATGTGTCTTGTTCATCGTCGGGTGGCAACGCAGAGTTGAATGTGTTTATTACCCTTGTACACACGTGCACACATAGCAAAAAAAAAAAGAGAAAAAAAAAATTGCACTTGTTATATGAGGATCGTCATCATAACGAGGAGGAACGTTACAAATAGTTTGCGTTCTCTAGCTAGTAAATGTTCTACAAAGTTTTGTGGTCTTTGGGTCAGTTTTATAAAGATGTGATCAACGTAAATGAATAAGGTAGTGACTTGGAAATGACACCATATTTTGTTGTCTTCTATCTTGAATTATATACATGATAAGGTCCTTTTTTAGACTTTGTATGATTATTGTTTTCTTTAGCACAACCTCTTTTAATATAAATACATTTTAGTTTAGTTTAAAAAAAATTTAATACCAAATTTATATGGTAAATAGATATTTCATGTTAATTGTGTGGAAATCATAAAAATATAGTAAACAATATACTATAGGAAAATTCATGAATTTGACTTTGAAATATCAATATCCAAACTTATATATTTAATATGCAAAAAAAATTTCATGAATTTGACTTTGGAATATGAATATCCAAACTTATATATTCATGAATTTGACTTTGGAATATGAATATCCAAACTTATATATTTAATATGCAAAAAAAGTTCATGAATTTGACTTTGGAATATGAATATCCAAACTTATATATTTAATATGCAAAAATATTTATTTTTGAAATTAGAAACATGAATATACAAACTTATGTAATGCATTATGTAATGAATTGTATCTAAATATGCAAATTGAAAGTAAAAAATGTTTGTTTTTAAAAACATCATTCATATAGAATTGCATTTATCATTTACTACTAAATTCATAAATTTACTACTAAATTCATAAATTGATATTTTATTTCTGATTTAATTTATATAATTATTTTCATGTTTAAATGTTAATAATTTAAAATTTAATTTACAAATTTATATATTTGTAATTAAATTTATATGCATGTTTGTAAACATATAATTTTTCATTTGAGTATGCATTTATATAATTATTTATTTGAAGTATACATATTTATTTAAAATAAAATAATCATGTTTTACAAATTAAATATAATATTGAAATTAAAAAAATTTATTAAAAAATCACAAAATTTTAAAAAAATCAAATAAATTTATTTTCAAATTAGAACTCAAATAGATTTCAATGAAATATGTATGTAATTAGATTTGAATGAAACAAGTATGTGAAAAAAACACATTTTTTTATTTAAATATTTAATTATATTTAAAATCAAAATATATAATTATTATGAATTCATTTTTTTTCAAATTATTTTTTTTTTCATTATGTTTTTATTATTTTCATATTTCATAAAAAAACACATTTGATACATATATTATACAAATCAAATCATTTTGACTAATCCTCATGAGTTAATAAATGTGTTGAAAGAAATTATATTCATTTAAAATTATTTTTATATTGGAGATTAGTCATTTAATTTATATTTATAAAATGTATACTTAATATTTTTACAATATATTTTAGTTTCTTTAAATAGAAATATATAGATAATTTATTAAATAATATAAAAGAAATTCATAAAAATGACATAAATTGTATAAATAAATTCAAATTTAACGAATTAATAAGTTTCTTGCCATATTCTGTTTTATCTTTTAACTTCATAACCTTTAAAAATAATGTATAATTGAAAGACAATAATTATGACTATAAACCCTTTTGCATTATTACTACTAGAGTTAATAAATCATATTGAATATACATTATGTATATTCATTTTTATATTTTTTTTGTTTAAATAATTATAAGAAAAAAAATGTAACATTATGTATTATGATGATGATGATGATTAATGTTTACTAAGACTTAATTGGTTTATCGAATCTTAAGAGGGTAAGTGATCAATATTTTGAAAATGAGATCTAATATGAGTATAGGCTGGGCAATCTATGAAAAAGTGTTTTTGATCTTAAACCTTCTTAGTGTTACAAAAATGATGCACTCTTTCATCCCATGGCTTTTTAGGAATTGACTAAAGCCCACTTTCACTATGAAGCTAGTGAGAATTTGTTCTTATATT
>SNQJ01S0028600.1:24360-45667 GCA_010110895.2 Picea sitchensis | reverse complement strand
TTTATGCTTTTGAAGTGAATGAATAATTTACGTAAGGCAATTATATGTTAATTGAATTAAAATTTTGTATTTAATTAAGCCGGGTCTCTACAATTGGTATCAGAGCGTCTTAGTTTGAAATCTGGGCCTATGGGCCAAGTTCCTAGCTCTAACTCCAGCTATGTTTAACCTGCAAACAAAACACAAAAATTTTAAAACAAATATAACAGTAACGTTGTAAACGATGGAGATCAGACTAACAGTACATATATGAAGAAAATTTGATTATTATTTAGTACTGAGTTGGCTGTTACAAACAGTAAACACTGAAAACACCCACAATTCCTTCCTATTACCACAACAAATAATGGCTGAATATGTAAATTGAATGTGACATCTTAGCAATGAGGAATTCTAAGCTTGACCAGTGCACTTTCCTCCTGTTTAAATGATAGAGTATTTCTATTGTTTTACTACTAAAGATAAATAAATAACTAAATGGACTTATGTCCTACTTCTATGTGGACTTGCAAATATTGCTTAGGGTAACTACAAAGTAATAGGCATAGTTATTTTGGATTTCTACTATAAACAGACGGAAATCATAGTAAGGAGAAATCCACCATTTCAGATTATAAAACATTCCGGACAGTCTATTGGTAATAAGTGATCTAACTGTTTATTTTACTACAAATTGGTTTCTGGTAAAATCCTTTCTGCTTCTTAAAATTATCAGGAAACTGTGAAATTGGTTATGTAAAGATGCAAGCATTTCAACCAAATATCTATATTCTGCCAAACCAATGATGAGAGTCATAAATAAAAAAAACAATAAGTGACCCCAATATCCATACCAAAGTATTATGGAATCAAGATCAAGTGTAATGAACTGAATATGTTTTTTTGTATTTTTCCTTCCAAATAAAATTCAGCAAAGGAAATGCAATGGTAGATTTGTTGTAGCAAAAGAAATGTCTCACCAATAAAGGTATCAATAAAAAAAGATCAAAAGATGAACATAGGTTGACTCTCTCTTTGCATTAAATGATTAAATCCAGAAATAATTAGAACAAGAGAGCATGAGATGAATGACCCAAAAATCAATCTGTTACTGTATTTCAAGTAATAAACTGATTAGAAAGATGTAAGGATTATCCTCTCATATTTGGAACAAACACTGATGCTCATAGAACCCTCAATCTGTCCAACAAAGACAGAAACCAACAATTAACAACTTCAGTTGATATGAGCACAGTACTAACAATGTGATATTCACACACAAGAAGATAAGAGAACAAGTATGCAAGTATTAGATGAAAATTCTGGAATTGTATATATATAGATTACAAAGTTGTGGGAGAATGATCAAATTTGACCATGTCTCAAATAAAATACAATGAAATGGGTGAATGATTAATTTATACTAAATCACCCAAAATAGATGACGATAAAGTACAAAATAGAAAAGTACAAATACAATGCATGTTCACATAAGTTCACTAGATATTCTCATCAATTCCTCCCTGCTAAGAGGAAATCATCTTTGGATTTGGTTGTAGCTGGGGTACAACCTTTTCAACGAAGGACAAAGTAATCCTTCGGTTTGGTGTAGTTGGGCTCTTGGGGACTTCAGATAGACCCATGTCCTGAATAAAAAGAGAGTGCTTGAACTAGTTACAAAATGCTCTGTCAAAAAGGAAATGTTCTTGGTAACTGTAGCTTACTCGATCAACCAACCGCATATATTTAGCTTAGCTGTTCAATCTTCTGAAATAATTCTTGGCTTCTTGGCTTCAACATTTCCATAGTTATGTATGGACGAACTGTACTCTGAAAAGGAAACTAATAATTGCACAAAACTAATACTCTTAGGACAACTGTCTAAACATCACTTTTGTGAGAAATTCCAATGAAACATACTAGTCTGCTAGTATTATTTGCATAAAACATAATCGTAATAGCCTCAGAAAAAAACAAAAACATAATCGTTACCTTTGAAATCGTTACCTCTGAAAACATAATTGCATAAAACATAATTGTTACCTTTGAAACCTGTACCGTTAAATCAGATACAAATCCATGTACATGACCTGCAGAATTTAAGCAATCAGGGATTTTAAATGAGCCTAAAGCGTCTGAAGACCCCCCACTGCTGGACCACCACCGCTTGTCTGGCATCTTTGAAAATTCTAGAGCATGTAGTGAAGCTCCTAAGCCAGACCCTATATCAAGAGGTTGTAGCAAAAGATAAAATAGCCTCGGGAGTATCAACCAAATAAGAAAAAAGTGGAGAAGGGGGCTGAGAGCACTGGAAGATGGGGAGAGAGAGGGTAAGAAACCAAGCCGAGCGGATTGTCCAATGTGGAGGGTTTCATGTTGGAACCATCTGACATATTATAATGAGCTATTGGATTTTGCTTCTCTATCTCGTGATGAACTACAAACAAACCATAATCGAACATGCTCAGTTCCGCACTGATAATGGAAGAATTCGGGTTGAGTGACAGTCTTTAGTCCTGCACTGAAAAACTTCACTAGCAACTTATTTCCCATCTACCAGGATCGATTTCTATTAAACCATGGCATAGAGCCAAAGTGTGAAGGTGTAGTGCTAAAACACCATACAAATTGCCATCATTGTCTTCTATACCCGGAATCGAATGATTTCACGAGAAGCATGCTCGTCTGGAACACCTGATGAAATATGGGCCTCTGGAGCAACCATTGATGCAATACTTACAAATTTTGTGAGGCATCTTAGCTTCTATATCGTTGTAAGAAGAAAAAATGGCAACCAGGGAAGCTGCGGAAGAGAAAGCCAGAGATTTAGGGAGTTTATATCATCAGCCCACCATTAACCTAGGGCTCGGTTCCTCTCGCTGTCCCCATTTCTTCTCGCCCATCCCCAGTGATTTGGTACCTTAAACCATGAACTTCGCCCATGCTTATTTCTATATTCTTCTATTTCTCATCTCAGTAAAAAAAATTAATGACTTTTGGCATTTTTTTGGCGTATTTTTTTTATAGTTAAACACTCTTCACGACTGAAGATTGGAAGCCAAGACAACTCGTTGAAACAAGATTTTTTTAGTTTGTTGGTTAGACAAGAAAGAAAAAAAATAAAAATAAAACAAACAAACAAATCCTCACCCATATACAACCATACCCATATCCACCAAGCGCACACAACCACCAGGGAGAGCTCAGTGTATAAAATTAAAAAGAAAAGAAAAAAAAAAACAGCTGACATTACAGTGCTATCACCCAAACCACGAGCCATCAAATGCCTGAGAATCCATGGGAGAAGGCCATGGGCAGAGGGGCTAGAGCAGGGAAAACCCTTACCAGAGTGCAGAGATGGGAGGCGGTCGAATGATAGGCAAATGAAGGGTTGGGCGTGTGGAGTTAGGGTTAAGAAAGAGAGCTGGCAGGTGTAGAGTTTTAGGGTTAGGTATGGAGAGTAAGCGGGAAGGAGTGGGCACGTGGGCCTCATGCGAGGACCCACTGCCCGACTCTAGTTTTTTTTTTATTTCATTTATTATTTTAAATTTTTTTTGTTTCCTTATTTTATGTGTAACTTAGGTTAAAAAAAAAAAATGTTTGATTTATATTAAATATTAAATAAAATAAAATAAAAAAATAAATAAAATAAAGTAAAATAAATAATAAAAAATCATTTTAATATATATCATTTCAAAAAAAATAAAAATTTAAACCTCCACAAAGTGGCACCCATGGGAATGGAACTCGTGACCTATTGAAACCAAACCAAATGCTTCCACTAATAAGCCAAACATGTGACTTGAAATTAATATTAAATTATATTCAGCATTAAATTAAAATTTAAGCTATTAAATTAATATTACACTAGGGCTAGCTCCTAGATAGACAAATTTCAGGGGGAGGTATCTCTATAGGCATACGAATAATGAGATGGTTTGAACTGTTGGTACCCCATGCATCAAGATCATAGATGAGGATTTAACTGTTCTTATGGAGAGTCATGACAATTCTCCTAGAGGATTTTACCATCTAGAATTTATTTGGTATCAAGCTAATTAAGTTGTGTTCAATATCTAATAATTTTCAATGGTCTAATTAAGTGGATAAATCTTGATCGGATAACTTGTTTCCATGGGTTGGGAAATAGTTTCATAGATGATATGATATCATATATTCCTATATACAACAAGATAGTGAATTTTGAGATTTTAAAAGACCATGGGCTTGAATTTGATCATAAACCTTTGACCCTAACTCTAAACTTTGTCATGCACAAAAGCCCCATTAAAGAAAACTATGGTAACCAAAGACACTTGTTTTTTGAAAAAAATAAAGTTGAACTTTTCTTAAAACACTTAAATAATGAATTAAATATCATATCTTATAAGAACAATATTCAGTATCTCTATTAGAATTTTACAACAACCTTCCCTAGTTTCATTAACACTCCCTACTTCCATTAACAAATTCTATGGAGACGTATTAACTTAACCAAATAATATAATAGCCAACCTTTGGTATGATAGTGAGTGTGAAATTTCTAGAAAATGCACCAGGGGTGCCTCTAATGAGTCCTTAAAATCTGATAAGATAAATAAATACAAGCCCCTAATTAAAAGGAAAAAAATGAACTACTTAAATAGAAAGAAAGAGAAGCATTTTCACCTATCTAAGAGATCCTAAGATATTTTGGAGACACATTTTCAATCATAGCACTAAAGAAAATAATATAATTCCCCTAAAAGAGTGGATCTCCTACCTCAAGCCCCTATTGTTGTGGACAACATTCCGAACATTTATATAGAGGATGAAGTGTTTTCTATAGAAGACATAAATTTTAGGGTTGATCGACTTGGATGAAGTGTTTTCCATAGAAGACACAAATTTTAGGGTTGATCGACATGCAAAAGGAAAAGCTAAGGACACCGAAGGCTACCAAGATAAAATATTGAAAATTGGAGGGTCTATATCCATCCCTCACATACACAATCTCTTCAATTTATCACTCAACAAGGGATTCCATAAACCCTCAACTCAAAGCCTCATTGTTCTTACCTTTAAAAGCGGGGACAAAATCAATCCCTCTAATTATATGACCGTTATTATTAGCTCCATCTTCGCCAAGTTATATGGAATTATTTTGGAAAAGAAGACCAACATGTGCCTTGAATGTCACAGAAAAGGAGCAAAGGGCCAAGCTAGATTTAAATGATATCATTCAATTGTGGACCATCTTGTTACACTTAGAATCATTATAGAGGAGTGTCACAATAATAAAACCATTCTTCTTTCATGTTTTGTTGATTTTAGAAAATATTTTGATAGAATGCCCAGGAGTAACCTTTGGAATAGGTCAGAACAACTCAAAGTTCCTTTTGAGCTGAAAATTGTTGCACTAAGTTTATATGAGAATTTTATTTCCAAGAATAGTGGTCATAAGAAATTCGCTGTAATATATATGTCAAAAAAAGTTGTCCCTTTCCCCCTACCCTCTTTGGCATATACATTGATAAGTTAGAATATTGTTTGGAAGATATTGGTGCCAGTGATATTGTTCTTATGATGAGGAGTCCCTATGAACTCAATAAGAAACTAAGAATCCTCAAGGACTTGTAGTCTAGTATGGGTATGACAAAATGTCCATAACACAACACAAAAATTATGATAGATAAATCCCAAAATATCTCTTGCTTCTTATGATGAGGAGTCCCTATGAACTCAATAAGAAACTAAGAATCCGCAAGGACTTGTAGTCTAGTATGGGTATGACAAAAGGACTTTCGTATATGACTACAATTGCTTGGAGGAATTCCCTTCATACAAATATCTTGGAATAAACATTCATAACAAGCTCAATTGGAACTATAACATTGAGAAAAGGATAAATGGAAGGTGGAAATCTAATTATGGGCTCGAAAACAAGTGTAATCTAGCACAACATTGACTATGGGATAAAAAAAAACTCCTATTCGATACTCTTGTCACTCATGTTATCTTATATGGATGTAAAATTTGGGGATGCAGTATCTCTACAGAATCAGAAAGATAGGGAAGATCCAAAATAATTTTATTATTTATAATCTCAAAATTAAAGGAAATACACCCTATCATATCCTCTTTATAAAAACTAATCTTTCTCCCATTGAAAGTACACCCAACAAGGCCCCCAATAAGTTTTTACAAATAACCTAATTTACAGAAAACAAAATTTACACAAATTTACAAAAAACCAAATTTACACATAAAGCAATCAAAACTATAGTGACCTTCTAAAACTTTTCTTAAAAAATTTTAAACTCAAAAATAAAATCATAAAAAATTCTAAATAATTTGTTTTTAAGGTTCCCATAAACCAATTTAATTTTGATCACGCTATATGTCAATCATGATATCATAATTAAAATTTTGAAACTAAAATAATTAAGTTAAAAAAAGATCGTCTCAAAAACATCTAACAGAATTCGAAATATACTCATGACAAACCCCAATAACTTAGTACAAATAACCTACTTTACAAACAACCAAATTTGCACATAAAATCTGTTACACTAAACCAAAAGCTTTTACACTATCTGCCAGGAAAAATTATCCAGGAAAACCTCACCTTCCCATATTCTTCTGGTTTTCGCGATATCCTCGTTGAACAGCGCATTTTTACTTATTCCACCAGTTTGGTGAACATGACCGTCCCCAGTTCACGCCCTGCTAGCCACACGATCATGATCACCTTCTCCTGCAGTTGCTTTCTTCCTTCGATCGAAGAACAGGCTTGCGGGAACTGAGCAAAGAAATTGCCGGCGAGTTAGAGCTCAGAGTTTGAGCCGGGGCGCCAACGCTGGCTACAAATTTCTGAGAACATTGCCTGACCGCCGGTGAAGAAGCACCCTCAGCAATCTGTTCAAGCTGCAAAACCTGCCCTGAAGAAGCTGTTCCGAGCAGGCCGTAATCTTGTGGCCTTATGGCGGAGAATGCATCAAAGATTATTACTGCAGGGGCATCATCATCGATAAAAATTCCGGACTGGTCAAACTTAATCGATTAGGTCGGCGTTCGAATCTGAATACCTTGATAACGGGGAAGACGAAGTCGGAGACGGCTCGCATGGATATGGATATGGATATGGATAGCTTCTCCTCAGCAAATCTTCCATTTCCAACAGCCCGCCGCCTGACAAATGAAGGGCGGCGAAAACCACTCAAAATCAGAATGTTCGACTCTCGAATCCAACCGAAGGTTCATAGAGAAACCAGTAATCCATTTCCTTTCAGATTTGAGGGAAAGTTGAAGTAATGCTGGTAACCGGTTTACTCTTTTAAGGACGGGAAAGTCTAGGTTCATAGACAAACAAGTAATCAATCTCCATTCAGATTAGAGGGAAAGTTGAAGTAATGCTGGTGATCTGTTTAATCTTGTAAGGACGGGAAAGTCTAAGTGATCCGAGTCAGGATAGATCCGAATCCCCAGAATTAATATTAAAGTAAAGAATGTGTAGAACGTTTAACTGGAAAAGGATTACGAATCCCAAAAGTCTATGCGTTGCGAATCGGCGCATGCCAATCACTATGGATCCGAATCCCAAAAACGTACCTCTAAAATTAATATTATCGTAAATCATGTGTTCAACGTTTAGCCGGAAAAGGAATAGTAATCCCAGACATGATCATGTGCGCACTGTATCTAATTAGTTAGGTGATTTTTAACAAAATAAAGTAACGGTGACCAGCTAAAATAATAATTATTTTTTAAATCATAAAATATACAAAATATTAATTATAAATTTATTAAAAATAAAAATAAAAACATCATATTACCCTTGTATTCAAGGAATTGTAATTATTCTCATATATACTCTTCAAATTCATTATAAACACTTACAAAGATTGAGCGCAAGAAAAACTAAATTTCAAGGTTATAAATATTTAAACACATCTTTTGATTAATTGAAATGTATTATTAATTTTTCGTGGATGATATTAATTAGCTTACAAAACCAATTGTTTTATTAATTTAAATATATTTCTTATTTTATGATTGGTATTATATATATATATAAATAAAAGGAATTAATTTTAAATATTAATATATATATATTATTTTTAATTTGTAATTAATAATTTTATCTATTTAATATTAAAATTAAAATTTCATTATAATTTAAAAAGTAATTTTTTACATATTAAAAGTTTATTATCATAATTTTATTTTCAATGTTCCTTTGGATGGGGTGATAGATGAGGTGCTCGTGCATGTGATGCCACATGCCCAACCCGGTACTCCACCAGGCACGTCCCCTCTTGTATTGAACTTGCCCTACATGACCGTGAACAAGACATTCCCATGCAACTAAGGAGGAAATGGCGGTGGCTTGTGCTCCAAATGAAGGTAGAGGGACATCAAAAACTTCAATTTCCATATCTATCAATGAATTCCCTATGGCTTGACCCATTAAAAGTTTATGTTACTAAATCTATATGCAGAAATACTACTCACCATGACATTCATTCACATTTGTCTATGCTTCCCAAAATATAAATATAACTTCTTAATTGTGCATAGAACAATTAAATAACATACAATAGCCTTCAACCACATAAACAAGGATTTAAATAAATCATAATGCTCATAGCGAGAAATAATAACCCAATATAACTCAGAGGAAATTAATATGAATAAACACATCATATAAGAACACTTATCTTAATGAAATGTGCAACCTGTTGTAGAGGAAAAACATTCCTCTCAACCGTAGCCTTTCTGCTCCAATTCTCAACAACAACACACCCCCGAGTTGGGGATATGAATCCACAAGAGACCGTGGTCCCTAAGGTTTGCTAATGTCCCCCTTTCAACAATTAAACTCAAAATGAATTCCAGTCCAACAACACTCTTCCCCTCAACTTGCACAACCCAAGAGATGAAATCCCCCTACACTACTCACAGTCCCTCGAGCCTTTCCACTCACCTCCATGGATTTTAACACAGTATAGACAAAGATTATTCCTATTGGTACTTAAGGAATTTCACAACTGCAACATAAATTCGCCCAACAGCCAAAACACATGCTTCTTAGATGAATTTCAAACAATTCGTCTCTCGCAGAAAAACAACCTCTTTCTTCACAAWATTGCATCTCCATACAACAACCAAACATGTCCACAACARMTGCCTACACGCTCTCACACTCAGAACTTCATTGTTGTCCAGAAGACTMCATGTAAAAACAAAGCTCTATTTAAAAGGGTGAATGCATGATTCTGGTGTCSTAGCCATACGATTTTCCTCGCTTTCTCTTGTTTTCTTGACTTGCACTATTCCCCAAGATGATTGTACTCAACCCCCATGTTCTCAATAACCATGAGAAGTGACTCTTACACCAACCCTCTTACATGAATTCAATGAKTGGGCTCTAAAACACTTAACAACTAATGGAAGGTTCATGGTAAGGATAATTTAGAGAAAATAGGAAATGGTKTTGGTTTAAAAGATATGGGTAACTCTCCCACTTTGACCACTACCCTCTCTTGTGGATACTTAGCCTCGAATATCCATCTGTGTTCGTCTGCAACTGGCGATACATTTCATTCATTATATTTCAATTTACATCATTTACATATTGGTTCTTGGCCATACATCACATTTACCATACACATCGCTAGTTTGGGGTTTGAAAACAGGGATATTATAGTCCCCTTCCCATACAAACCGCATTGTCCTTAGTGTACATAACCATACAATTTACACATTGACATATGTAAAATGTTACATCAAAATAATTGATAATTCTGCAACTCCATGACTCACTCAACAATTCCAACCAACAATTGTATTTTCCCCTCAACCCATGCACATTGGTTGGACAAGAAATCTCAGAGTTGTGGCTCCAAGAACTTCAACTGCCAAAATAGAGTCTTCTTTTGCTTATGTGCAAATGTACATTTGATTTTCTTCAAAATTTACAAAAATGCATGGGTATGCTTCCTGCATGGATTCCTCGTGCTCCCATGTGGCATATTAAGGACCGTAATAGGTCCATTGAACCTTTACGAAGACTATTTCTTTGTTCATGAGAACTTTGATTTTCCGGTCCAGGATGTGCACTGTTTCCACCCAGAAATCCCCTTTGTGTTCCACCTAGATCACATTCTAATCAATCACATGATTAAGATCAGGTACATACTTTTTTAACGAAGATACATGCAACATGTTATGAATTCTCATGGATACAGGTAATGCTAGCATGTATGGAACTGGTCCAATCTTTTTCTAAGACCTCAAAAGGCCCACAATATCTTTTTACCAACTTTGGGAAACTTTCCAATATCAACAAGCTTCTCTTGGCTTTAACTTAAAAAAAAAATGCTCTCCCACTTTGAATTCTCTATTTTTTCTCCTTCTATCCACATAGCTCTTTTGTCAATATTGTGCAACTTTTAAATTCTACATGATTTTTACCATTGTTCTTCTATTTTCTTTAAAAACTCTGGCCTAGTCACATCTCTATATGTTTAGTTATCCCAACTTATTGGTTTGTTGCATTTTTTTCCATACAATTCTTCAAACGAGATCATCTTCAATGATTCTTGATACCCATTGTTGTATGCAAACTTAACTAAATGGATATAGCCCTCCCACTTAGAAGGCATGTCCATTCCATAAATTATCAACATATATTCATTTATTCGATTAATTATTTTTGTCTTCCCATCTCACTCTGAGTGATATGATGTACTGAAATTTAAATGTTCCCCAAATCCCTTCAACAACCCCTTCCAAAAATTGGAAGAGAACTTGGGATATTGATCTGACACTATTGTCATAGGCAAACCATGTAGCCTAGCAATTTCTTTCATGTATTTTTTTGGAATATTGGTTACCTTATGAGTTTCTTCTACTAGAATAAAATGTTGAACCTTTGTGAGTTTGTTTACCACTACCATGATCGAATCATGTTTCCTTGTTGTCTTGGGCAATTAGGTAGTGAAATCTATAGTAACAACTTGCCATTTCCATTCAGGAATGGGAAATGGGTACAACAATCATGCTAGATATCAATTTTCATCCTTTACCTTTTGACATTCCATGCATCTAACCAAATAATCAATGACATCTTTCTTCATACCAGAAAAAAAATATTGTCCTCCTACGGTTGTAATATCTTTCCAATATATTAGATGTCCAACGTATGGCACATTATGCATCTCCTTTAAGACTAAATTTCTCAATTCTTGAGAATTGAGAACATAAACCCTTTTCTAAAATAAGAGGATCCCCTCCTCTGCCAGCTTCTAATCATTTAATTTTTGTTGTATATCATTATATTGTAAGCTCTCTTTAACTTGCACATAATTATGATCTACAATTACAACCTCTATAATTTTATCTTTTAAATATTTCTTGTACATACTAATGGTTGTAGCATGCATTTTATGCACCCTTCTGCTGCGTGCATCACCCACCTTTTTATCTCTTCCCTTTGTGTGCTTGATATCAAAGTTATATTTACTAAGAAATTCAATCCATCTAGTTTGTCTAGCATTTAGTGTTGGTTGTTTAAATAGAAATTCCAGACCATTATGGTTTGTACTTAATTCAAATTGTCTTCCCATAAGTTAGTGCCTCCAGATTATTAAGACATGTACTATGTCTATCATCTCTTAGTCATGGGTGGAATAATTTATTTCATGTTCCTTTACTTTTCTGGACTCATAACAAATTACATGTCAATTTTGCATAAGGACTCCATCGAGCCCTTTCTTGCATGCATATCTGCACACAACAAAATCCGGATATGGATATGCAACTTTAAAAATAGGTGCACTGGTTAAACAATTGTTTAAGCATTGAAAATTTTCTTCACATTTAGCCCTCCATTCAAACTTTACTCCTTTATTTTGCAAAGATGTTATTCGGTGTCCAATTTTGGAGAATCCCGCAATGAATCTCATGTGTTAACCAACTAGACCCATAAATTATCTAACCTCTGAAATATTTGTTGGAACTGACTAACTCTTGATTGCTTCAATATATTCTAGATCCACTTGTATGCCCTCTTCTGGAAAATGTGACCAAAATAATGGATCTTCTTTTGATAGAAAGTGCACTTACTCAATTTGGCATACAATTGGTGCTCTCTCAACACTTGTAGCACCATCATCAAATGTCGCTCATGCTATTGTTCTATCTTGGAATAGATAAGGATATCATCCAAGAAGACAATTACAAAATTATCTAGGAAATATTTGAACACCCTATTCATCAGACACGTAAATGTAATTGGTGCATTTGTCAAACCAAAAGGCAACACCACAAAATCATAGTGTCCATACCTTTTCCTAAATCTTGTTTTAGTAGTTTATTATTCTTTGATTCTCACTTGATGGTATCCTGACCTCAAGTCAATCTTGGAGAATACCTTTGCTCCTTTCAGTTGATCAAAAATATCATCAATCATTGGAAAATGATACTTATTCTTTACTGTAACCTTGTTCAATTGTTCGAAGTCAATACATAACCCCATCATTCCATCCTTCTTGTTGACAAAAAGGAGTGCGGCATCCCAAGGAGAAACACTTGGGCATATGTACCCTTTCTGTAACAACTCTTCTAGTTTCATTTGAAACTCTTTTATCTCTAGTGCGCTCATTCTATAGGGAGTCTTAGATACCAGGGTAGCTCCAGGCATTAAGTCAATTGAGAAATATATATCCCTCTTTGGTGGAAATCCTAGAAACTCCTCAAACACATCTTCATACTCTTTCAAGCTTTGATCATATTTGAGATTTGGCTCATTATCCTTCATTGGATGTTCCATATGGGCTACATATATTTGGAACCGTTTTCTAAAAATTGTTTTCAGCTACAATGATGAAATCTCTCAGAAATATATAGGCCTTGGAATAAATTGCACTGACTTTGAACTCCTTTGTTCATCAAGACATGTGGAAACCCTTTTATAACAATCTAAAACAACACGATGATTTTATCGCCAATCCATACAAATCAAGAAGTCATAAGACCAAAGTGGTATGATGTTCAAATCTACCTTAGTGTTAGTTCCATTGATATTTGTAGGGAATTATCTAACAAGCTAAATAATTCTTCTCTTGGCTCCAGTAGCTAGTTGAACTAACCAAGAATTTCCATGCTTACTTTTCTTTAATTTAAATCTTTCAATTAGATTTCGATCTACATATCTATAACTATCTCTACAATCAATTAAAATAGTTGTTGGTTGATTATCAATCTTACCTTCCACTTCAATCATGTGGGATTGATACTCTTCTTATTTGTTTTCCAAGGCCCAATAGATCCTTGGCATGCTTTTGCCCACGTACTCTACTATCTCCTCCTTCTTTATGCTATGAAAAATCTTAACTTATCTCCTCAATGAGGACAATATTTATATATGTGATCTCTTTCAAATCCCCAACACTTTATGGGTTTCTTCCTTGGCCTCTTTCCCAAGGACTATGTTATTTTCTAATCACATTTAGATGGCTTCAATTGTTTATATGATTGAGATCTATTTCTGATGAAAGGTGAATTGAATCATTTCTTCCTTTGATCCATCGTTCCTTTCTTATTTCCATCCTAGGCCCTTTGGAAAGTTTTCTTTCCTTTATTATACTCATACAAATACTGGGACTTTCTTATGGCTTTTTCTAAACTCTTAGGCTCATCAAACTAAATTTCATCCTTGTAAAAGGATGGCAGTCCACTCAAGAACCTCTGAATTTTTACCTTCTCATCTATGGTGAAGATCACGTAGCTGAAAACTTCCAGGAACTTTCTCTCATATTCATCCATGGTCATGTTCCCAAGTTTGAGTTCAAATAACTCTTGCATCTTCTTGCTATAATATTGTTCTTATAAGCACTATTGCTACAAGTATTTCTTGAACTACTTCAAATAAATTCTCTTCTCATCAAGGTGCTTAACCTGCTTAAGCCTATCCCACCATATAGATGCCTTCCCTTTAAGGTGGTAGGATGCAATTCGGGCTTCTGCATTTTATGAGTAGTTATGCAATTGGAATATTTTCTCATTTCCAACAACCATGCTTCTGCATAACCATGCTTCTACATATTCAAATTTCTTGTTTTCTCCATCAAATGATGGTGGCTTGATTTTCCTCAATTCCCCTTGCAATTTATCTGGCCCATGTATCCTTATTTGGTGCCTAATAGGAGATATACTTGGGCTGCTTTCCGACCTTGAATGTGCATATGTTTTCCTAGTCAAGTGTCTTGGGAACGATGATTTCAATTCCTGCTAATATGCCTTGATCATCTAGATCCTCAATGATCATCCCTCCTATCATGAGACCTAGACACTTCCACTTGCTTGGTAGTAGCTTCTTGCCTTGTTCCTGAATATACGTTGACTTTCTTATGCAACATGTTCAATATTTGAAGTATCTCTTATTGAGCTTTCATGATCCTCTAATTATTGGCCATATAGTGTTGCACTTATTTTTGCTAGATTCTCATAGTTACATGCTCATGCATATCTCTTCTTCCATTAGACTCAGTCTCAACATTACCCATGCTAACATGTAGACCTATAAATTATTCTTCATGGCTATAATACCCTTGATCATCCTCCATATCTCTATTTATAATGTAAGAACTAATGTCTTCTCTTTTGTATTTCTAATTCTGCAAGAATATGCACACAACAATTGTTGTTAGAATTAAGCATATTACAAAATATTTATTAATTAGATTACAGGTCATTATTCATTTTAAATTATGAATAATATTAATTCACTACTCCCAATTACTATTCCCTAAATGAATTCCTCTCTAAGACAACATTCCAACGGTTGTTATTGTGCCTCAATCTGAGTTCTGAGCTAAAAGTTACAACATCCACATGTTGCAATTACCACTCATTTATTGCTACATCAATMTCTTTTATTMCTTTATGAGAAAATATAATGCCCAATTTTAAATTCTATGTTTACAAATGTCTAAAACTCCTCGATACCTTTACAACGACTATTTATTTTCTCAAATACAAGCTCTGAGCTGAAAGTTATGGTCCGGAAATTTTTTAACTATTTTACCCAATTTATCCATGTATGTTATAGGTGCCTTATTTCACTCCCAACACATTTTCAAGTACCCATAACCAAAATATGATTTCACTCTTGGCTTCTATGGGTCATAATTTTTCCATCAACTTCTCCTATGCCCCAAACGAACTTCTGAGCATGGAATTATGCCATCTGAAAGTAACTTTGGTGCCAAAATTTTACCCTCACTATTTTGTTTGTAAGTTCCTCATACAAGATCTATTTTTTGAACCATTTATCTCGTTGTATAAGTCTCTTTGAGTTATTTTATTTTAGCTTCACTAAATTTTCGTGGGCCGCGACTACCTAAAAACCTCATTTACGACCTCAAAATCAGCTCGCAAGTTCGTGACCTGTAAAAGACCAAAAAATTCTTTCAAATTCAATTGTTTTACTACTATAACAACTCTTTAAATATGAATTTTTGATCTCAAATAACGTAGAATGTGCTTTTTTCATTCGCTCTACATTGGCCATTAATGAATGACATTTTCCTTTGGGCACGCACAACATTTTCCCCAAACAGGCAACCCGACCGTCGTCCATTAGCCCAACTCCCTGAGGACCAGTTTTGTGCACAAATCTGAATTGACCAATTCAACCGCCAGTCATTGACAATATTCATTGGTGAATGGAAACTCACTAATTTGGTTGATTCCTGACCATCAACCAATAAAAAATTATAGATCCCCAATGAATGTCGAAAAAACTTCCGCAAATCAGTCAACTTGACCATCGGCTATTGACCACTTCTATTGGAATGACACATCATCTTGAGGTGTCAACATGGGTGACGTGGTATGACACATGGATGATGATGTGGCATTTCATATGGATGCTTATGTGGCATGAAATGTGGATGATGACATCATCATTCTATTTTCCTTCATCACTTATCAACTTCTTCTCTTGGGCATTGATTACTCTTGTCACAATCTATGATCCTGGATTCCTCAGTCATTGACGATAAACGGTCATTAGATGCATAAAACCTTCATCGGGTTCTATAAATCCTTGATTTGTTGGTCATCGAAGATTCACGATCCTCTCTAGACACATGAAACTTTCTTCCATTCCTGTCAATCCCCGATTGTCAGCCATCGACAAGTTTAGTTCGAAAACCTCGACAATTAGAAATTTTGGCCAAAATATATTGATCCCTGAAAATCGACTATCGAAGATCATATATTCCTTATGGATAAACCCAATCTTCTCCCAACTCAATGATTAAACGATATACCATTAGTGAATTATACCGACAAACTTAAAGTCTCCCCAAATTTCACCAATTTGACCATCGACCATCGACGAATTCAGTTGGAGAACTTCAACACTTCGCAAATTTCGATTATAATCTAGGTGAATATGGACCGTCAATGTCCTTTAACTTCTAACCTCTGAAGTGAATCTCATCCATCAATCTAGAAAACTTTCCAAACTTCGAAATCATTAGAATTGTTTTTTAATTTATTAAAACGAATATGGGTCATTGATCGTAAGATCAAAAGCGATCTTGCCCGTCGATTCTTTAAACTCTATCAACTCTGTCAGCCTCCATTAAATCATGAAATTCGACCTTGGATGATAAATTTAACTCTTTGATATGGTCATTCGACATCATTAAAATGTCTTAGACAATTATGGGTAACTAATCTCGATTTCTCCCACGAAATTGGGGATTTTCACTATGCGTTTTCCACCGTTTTTCCCAATTCTCTTAGACCAAAGTCTGTAATAGTTGATTTATCCAAATTCACATTGTTTCTTGGCCCATATGGGTCCAGTGTTGAACCAGTAGCTCTAGTACCACTTTGTAAACTACCTAGCCTCCATCTGAGTCACATCACTACTAAAACGACGCATTAAAAATTTATGTTACTAAATCCATATGTAGAAATAATACTCAACATGAAATTCATTCACATGTACTATCTATGCTTCCAAAAAATGTAAATATAATTTTTTAACTATGCATAGAAAACTAAGTAACATAAAACAATCTTCAACCACATAAACAAAGATTTAAATGCATCATTATACTTACAACAAACAATAATAAGCAAATATAACTAAGAGTAAATTGCACAACAATTGTATTAGCAATTAGCATGAATAAACAAAAAACATAAGAACACTTATCTTAATGAAATGTGCAACCCATCGCAGAGTATGGACGTTCCTCCCAACTGTATTCTTTCTGCTACATTTCTTAACAACAAGACACCCTCGACCTGGGGCTATGAATTCATAAGATAAAGTGGTCCCTAAGGTTGGTTAATGGCCCCTTCTCAATAATCAAACTCACAACTAACTCCAGCCCACCAACACTCTTCCCCTCAGTTTGCACAAACCAAGGGATGAAATCCCCCTTCACTACTCACAGTTCCTCAGGCTTTTCCACTCCCCTCCAAGGCTTCTAACACAACTTGGATAGGAATTATTATTGTTGGGACTTCAGGAATTTCACAACTACAACACAAATTCACCCAACAACTAAAATGCATTCTTCTTGGGTGAATTTCAAATAGATCATTGCTCCCATGCACACAACCTCTTTCTCCACGAAAATATATCTCTAGCCAATAGGAAAATATGTCCACAAGAGATTCCTACAAGCTCTCACACTCAAAACTCCATTGTTGGCTAGAATACCCCATGTAAAAATAACTCTATGCAAAAATGTGAATACATCATTATGGTCTCCTATCCATATGAATTTCCTCTCTGTCTCTTTCTTTATTGACTTTCACTCTTCCCCAAGATTATTTTACTTAACCACCCTACTCTCAATAACTATGGGAAGTGACTCTCACAACAACACTCTTACATGAATTCAATGATTGGGATCTACAACACTCAACAACTAATGGAAGGTTTATGGCAAGGATAATTTAGAAAGAAATTGGAAATGGGTTTTGGTTTAATATATATGGGTAACTCTCCCATTTGGAACCCTACCCTCTCCTTTGGATGCTTAGACATCAATCTTTGTCTCTTTCCGCATGCAGTTGGCCATACATTTCATTAACTATATTTCAATATACATTGTTTACATATTGGCTCTCGGGAATACCTCACATTTACAATACACGTCGCTAGTTTGGGGTTTGAAAATGGGGATGTTACATAAGGATTCCTTTCTCTCTTCTAAGGAAGCCTTTGAGGATTCTACTATGGAATATCATTTTTCAACCTCCATTAATTACTTCTCTGAAGCCTTCTTGCAGTCGATTGAAGAATATGTCAAGGTATTTTTAGCATATCGAGAGGACACGTGTAATGTCCCTCAGTCAATAAACATTTAAAAATTTAATTTATTTCTAGTTTATGTTGTTAAAGTATTGAAAATAATTATGTGGAATTATATCATCATAAACATTGATGGTGAATACTTTTGTAATCTTTATTTTTAATTTATTTTATTAACAAAAAAAAAAAATTAGAGAATCAAGTTACAAAGAGTAAATCATTATTCCATGAGTGAGAAAACCACAAGAGTAAATTATTGTCCATGGGACAAGTGTAATCCTACTACGAAAGGTGTGGGATGTGACGGAACAAGCTAGCACAAAATTAGGCCAAGAAGATTCCCTTGGGTTAGGAATGAGGCCAACCTGAAAAGACCTAGGAAAGCTATTAAATACAAGTATGTTATGAGGCACGGTGTTGTTGATTCTTGTGAGGAAATGAGTTTGATGGTTCTGGAAAAAATAAAACTCTGACAAATCAAGAGAAGGCTATACAATTTCATTCCCTATGGAATAATGATTTAGGCTCGGGGGTGAAAAGGACAAGTAACTTTGGATGTTTGTTTCTATGATTGGGAGGAACTAGTTCTGTACTCAGTTTGTTTCGAGTTATTGAAGCAGGCTCATATATGTTCTTTTATATTCTTGTTATGTATTTTATTAAATTGTTGATTAACATTATAATAAAAAATAATCTGATAATGTACAATATTTATTACAATTTTGAAGGGAAATAATACTTCTCTATGGTTTGCCCGCATGGGTGTAGACGGATTGGCAAGTGTCGTGTAAATGGAAGGAAATTTGTAAAGAGGTATCATGTTCGATTCTCACCCGGATTTACTTTTGCGCCATTCTTGCGGGCTGGGTGGTTGAACCTAGGGTTATAGTGGTATCCGACGGGTATTGATCCCGTGTCACGTCAGTATGAGAATCGCGCGTTGTCGATTCCCCCAGTAAAAAAAAATAAAATTATTTCTCCGCAGTTTTGAACGGGAATACTACTTCTTTGCAGTTTTGAAATTATATCTCTGCAGTTTTGAATGGGAATAATATTTCTCTGTTTTTTTTTGTAAGGAGATATTTTATTTATAAGATTATATATCTAGGGTTTTGAACAAGAATAATACTTCTCTTTGGTTTTTACCTTTTTTACCCAGAATAATCTCTGTAGTTTCTCCGGACTTCTCTGCGGTTTTCAGAAATTATTTTTGGCTTTCTCAACAGGTTGAGCAATTGGACATGTGAAATGAGGTGATTCACTTTTTACTTTGATTCAATTTTAATTTTACGTAAAGATATTTAAATATATTTTATTTATTTATTATTTTAAGTTTCATAAGTGAAAGTTGATTTTAGAGATAAAGTCAATCCATAATAATAATTGTTACATCTTTCTTCTCTTCTTTTCAATATGAGCACTCCACAACATATTCCAAAAACTCATCCTAACAAGGGGAGGCCCCCCAAAATCACCCTAAATATCCTTTACGATTATATGTAATCAATAGAAAAAAGAAGCAAAGAGAGAGATGCCAAAATACAAATAGAGTTAGAAACATTAGAAAAAATGAGTGAATAAAGAGACGTAAAACTCCAAATAGAGCTAGAGGCAATGACTGATAATAAATTAAAGATATCATTCAAACTCACATAGAGGATACATTTGTAGGGTTCAAGATTGAATTGCAAACAATGAAGGATAGAATTCAAGAAATGGAAAAACATAAACATTCAACCCAAGGAGGGGTTGAAGAAAATCACAACTTCAGAGATAGGATTAAAGAGCTAGAAGAAAAACTAACCAACAATTTGACCCTCAACAATATGGAAAACAAATTGGATAGAAAACCCATCAAAGAGGAAATGAATAAGATAATTGAATTGGACCATGAGTGTAACAAAAAATCCTTGAACCTCGTAATTTTTGGTATAAAAGAACAACAAGAGGAGGATACGCTAGCAATAGTAAAATAAGAATTAAAAAATAAATCACAAATTGATACAACTTACCTCATAGAAGAAAAGAGGCTACGAAAAATAATTGATCACAAAGATAGGTTGATTCGTGTCAAAGTAAGTTGTAATGACCATAAATATAGCATACTTAGTAAATCTCCGAGCTTAAAAGGGCCAGGAATATTTATAAATGAAGACCTCATTCCTAAAGACCAAGTTGAATTAAGGAAGGAAGTTCAAAAGGTAAAATAATCCAGGAAAGAAGGAAAATGGGCAATAATTAGAAATCGAAAAGCTTTTATTAGGGATAGAGACCAGAAGGATAGTAATAAATAGGAGTTTGGGACACTTGGGATCATTTTTTGGAATTGTCGTGGCTTTCGATGGTGCAAAGGCCCTTTGATAAGTCGGATCCCGAGTGATATTGATATTATCTGTCTAGCTGAAACTTGGGAGTGTGAGGAGTCTAAGGTCCATAACATGGAAGGATTTGTATTGTGGTCGGCATGGAACAAACAATCCCACCATAGAGGGATAAGAGGCATAGCTTGTTATATTAGAAAGAGCATTTCTCCTCACATTCGACTTCATAATATTGACCCTCTTAATCAATACATTTGGATAGAAATTTCAGATACCAATGATAGGAATATGTATATGGAAATTTGTTATTTTGCACCTATTAATTCTACTTTTTATAAGAAAAATAATCTAGATAAAAATTTTCCCTATAATAATTTAGAACAAGATATTTATAATTTGAAAAATGAAGGTAATATCCTCCTACTAGGAGACTTTAATGTTAGGAATGCAACTAAATAAGCTACTCTTTTAAGTAATGACTCCAACCATAATCCTTTATGGCTAGATGAGGACCTTGTTTTATGTAATAGCTACAAAAGAAGCTATGAAGACCTAATTGAGAATTTGTTTGGTGCTGAGTTGGTGAAGCTCTGTAGCTCTCAAGACCTAGTAATTTGCAATGGAGTAATGAAGTGGCCAAAATCCACCCAGATGACCTGTATTCATGGGCTAGGTAGTA